>OX375865.1:9228381-9417937 GCA_947359475.1 Heligmosomoides polygyrus bakeri
ACGGCGTTGTGCAGGTGTTATCATAGAGACGGTTCCTAACAAGTCGAGCCTTGAGGTTAGCCGGGGGAATGTCAATAACCCTTACAAGGTCATCTAATTCCGCCCTGTGAACATATTTCGTATTATTAATTATTAATATTATTTATATTAATAACATATTTCGTATTATTAATCGTATTTCGTGGCTGTTGAACTTGGTTCTTACGCAGTTACTGAAATTCGTACCTGCCCACCTTCCCAGTACTCGTGCATTCTTGGGTAAACTCCGAAACACACACTTAGAGGGTAGCTCTGTGATGGAGTCATTTGATGTCACTTCGCTGTACACAAATGTCTCCAATGACGATGCTATGCAGGCTGTACACGAAATTATTGTGGAACACCAGGATCATATTGCGTTTTTTCGGGCTAAGTATTGCTCAAGTAAATACGCTTATAAATGAGTGTCTTCAATGCAATATCTTCAAGTGGTCCAACGAGTACTACAGGCAAGTCAGAGGGCTAGCCATGGGTCAGCGTCTGGCTCCTGTGCTGGCCATAGCATTTATGCCCAAAATAGAGAGACCCGTGCTGGAGCGCAGACCCTTATTGTACTGTCGGTATATAGACGACTGCTTCATCGTGTGCCCCACGCAAAACGAAATGGACACCTGTTTCGATTTGCTCAATCAACAAGCGGAGCACATTAAACTAACAAGGGAGAAACCGACAGATCAGTGGTTGCCGTTCCTCAACGCAGAAGTTCGTCTCTCTCAGAGCACCTTCCAAACCAGGTGGTATCGGAAGCCCAGTAACAAGAACATCATCGTGCACTTCCGTTCAGCGCATCCACGCTATACTAAAAGGGCTACTGTTCGGAGCATGTTCCGTACTGCTGCTTTGGTGTCTTCCAACGACGACTTGAAGTCCTCGTCAATGGCATTGGCATCCCACATTGCGTTATCAAATGGATATGTGGCGGAAAACATGCCTAGAAGAGGTCGTCGACCACCAGCAGCATCAATACACTCTGCTCAAGAAGAACGTAACAAAGTTCCCTTCTCGGTACCCTTTATCACGGATGCACTAAGCATTCAAGTACGGGACTGTGTTCACAGGGCGGAATTAGATGACCTTGTAAGGGTTATTGACATTCCCCCGGCTAACCTCAAGGCTCGACTTGTTAGGAACCGTCTCTATGATAACACCTGCACAACGCCGTCCTGCATGGTCTGCCCATACGGTAAGGAAGGTGATTGCAGAGTGTTTGGTACAGTGTATCTCATTACCTGCACCGAATGCAGGGATGAATACATCGGCGAGACGGGCAGACCTCTTTGGGTCAGGGTGAAAGAGCACGCTGATGGGTTGAATAAGTGCAGGGTCTCTACTCCATTGGGGGAGCACAGACTCCGAGTCCATAATGGCACGACGATTGGGGTGGAGGTAACGATCTTAGCACGCGAATCCGATATTGCCGCGCGGAAGACCCTGGAGGCGTTGTGGATAGCGTTCAAGAACCCCACAATCAACAGGAAAGATGAGCGGGTGGCCGTTATTCAGGAGCTGGCTCCATTTGCCGACCTCTGTGGGCTTCACCCAAGAGGGCGCCAATCAGAAAGTCGCTGAGGATGGGAATCGAAGGGAGGGTCTCATTCATCCACGTCTTTCTCCATCCGAGGGTGACTTAGCAGTCTCTCTGCTGTCTTATAAGGTCAGTCGGGTTGCCTTACTCCTCTTTTCGTCTCTTTCCATCACTTGCTCCTGAAGCTCCTGTAACTTGAAATGATCCTTGGGCGGGTAATTTTTCCAACTCCTTTTGTCTTCTCCAGGCTCTGAAGAAGGCGGTTACGCCGAAACGTAAGCCGAATAAAGGAGTATACCAATCTTGGCTGAACAGCTTTACATGAGATTCTACAACACAAATAAAGAACAGCATGCCAAGATTCAACGACAGTCGAACATGGAACATTAAACGCTATTAATTTACCAAGTTACCGATTATCAAAACGATTTTTTAACTCATGCTTGTGCGTAACAGTGGACATAAAGCTGTTTCTTAAAAATTGAACTTGAAAGTTCCACTTTTTCTAATTATGCGCTCTATATCAATGCGTCGTTAAACTGGCCATTTCAAATTAACATTTTTCGATTAGCTGACAGGATCTTAGTCTGTACTGCGTCTATACTGCGTTTTATTAATCAATTTAATACTGCTTAATTTTCTTAATAATATTATTAATATTTATAATATTATTAAGTATTATATTATTATAGTATAATATTATTATATTATTAGTAGTATAATACTATTATTATTTATAATATCATTTATAATATATAATATTTTAAGTCAAAGCCGAAGCGGTTTTAGATCCAATATCATTGTTTTAGTAAAATCTTTAAAGGGTTGTCAAGAATTGTAACGTAAAATCTTTCTGCAAAGTAATTTTTCATGTAATGACTATTTATTGTTTGCCATTTGCCTACCGCTTAAAGAAAAAATAAAAAGTTAAAATTTTCGAAAAAATTTTTCACAAAAATAATGTAAGAAATGTATGAAAAGATAATGTAAAAATAATGTAAAAATCCGAAATAGTGTATTTTAAAGATTGGCCTTCAACCACCTGGATCCTTGCCGAAAGAATCTCTCACTGGATCATGACATGGAACCCCGACTATGGTCTCCAAATGTGTGCGTCGTCAACTCGAAGGTCACCAAGGTAGGCATGTGTTTAGAATACATATCGATCGACTGGAAAGGGGGCAGCGGCAATTTGGAGGGCCTGTTAGGCCTATGTTACACTTCGGCGATGCTGCTGTCGGCGACGCGGCGGCAGTGTTGAGTGGGTGCTACTCAGTGTGTAGCAGTCCGCGCAACACTGTCGCCGACGTCGCCGACAGCAACGTCGCCGAAGTATGACATAGACTTTAGTCGGAGTAGAGGAGCACACAAATGAAAGAAGAGTTCAACACGGTTACTGTAGTAACAAAGGAGGTAGCTGATCACTATGAACAGCTATAAAACTCTACTGTAAGAGTTCATTAGAATTCCTGAAACTGTAGGAGTGGAATGTGAAGTTCTCTTCAGTTTGGTCATCAGAAGGGTCATCGGAAGAACGTATCCATTACCCTCCGCCAGACTTCTGTTCCTCTGTTCCTTTTATATCCTTCCCTTTCATTCACTGACGCAATAGAAAAGGACTATAGGACTTGTTGACCCGGCTGCGGTAACGAATCAGACGATCTGTCTGCGGCGGCGCCTCTTCTCACTGTGCCATCTGGATTTGTTTGAAAACACATTGTAGCGAGCACACTCAGACGGCTATGGCAAGCTTCTCATTAGCCTTATTTCAGGTTCACGACTCTCCGAAGCCGAACATTCTCCTGATGATCTTCCCAAACGGCACTGTTTGGCTGAACTACAGGGTTCGCTCAGAAGGTTTGTTCGCTAGAATTCTTGGTTAACCATGTGGTATGTAAGGTGCTACTTTCCTTCAGACCACCGAATTCCACTCTGATATTGTTTTTATTTTAACCACTGATTGCTGACGGGGTTATTTAGCGCCATGTAAAATGGATCTTCGAACGTTTCCACTGGACAGTATCAAGTGCACGTTACTACTGGAGAGCTACTCCTACAATTCGGCTGAGGTTCGTTCGCCATTTTGATTTTGGCAATTTTATACAAATTTTGGCACGACTAGCTTTCATTTTTAGCTCCGCTTCTTCGCCATTTTGATTTTGGCAATTTTATACAAATTTTGGCACGACTAGCTTTCATTTTTAGCTCCGCTTCTATCTACACATATATGTCATACTATATAATAATCCGCTAAGCGATGAGTCATAAAATTGGGAGGAAATGGGGGGGGGGGTAATCGGGGGAAGATAGAGAGAAATTACGGGGCGTAAAAACAGCGAAAAATGCCCAGATGTCATCCGGAAACTCCAGCCCGAGGCGTAGTCGAGGCCGCTGAATATGAATGTGAAGTTCGTTTTTAAAGTATCGATCAACATCAGATCGATATTGATCGAATTATCGATTTTTTGTGGATGTCGTTCAGGCGGTCCGAAACTTCAGCCCTAGGGGTAGTCGAGGTTGCTGAACACGAATCTGAAGTTCGTTTTTTAAAATTGAACACTTTTCAAATCGAATTGATCACTCTTCCAAGCTAACTTTGAGACATTTGAAATCAAAGCTAACTCTTTCAAATCGAAATGACCTTCAGACAGGTTTAACTACATACTCAATAAGAGGGTTAGAATAATTTTTTGTTCAAAGAAAATTTGGTATAACTTTTTTTGAAATTCTTTAGTTTACCTGCCCCAATAAGCGCAATAATTTCATGAAACTCTATTTTTGGAGAAAATAAGGATAAGGATAAAGAACAAAGGACGGCGTTGCTCAATCCTTTTTGGGTTGCGCCACGCGTTCTACTTCTACGGGATGATGGCGATTTGGATGCGTATTTGGCCACACAATGACTGCTGTGGCCAGCCGATGAACAAGTCAGAGCTCTATGTTGCCCAGATGAGTCTGGTACCAATTCGCCAACCCCGGAGGGATGGAAGGCTTGACAGGCCTGGGCGGGAAATCCGAACCAGGAACCTGGTAACGGGTGGACGCGACAAGCGGAACCTCCTCCGACTGCGCTACACACGCCTGAGAAAAATAATCAATTAAAATTTGTTTTAAAGCAAATCAAGAAAACAAGCATATAATGCATTAAAAGATGCAATCGCGCCATACATTCGAAAAATTCGCAGCAACTTTTTTTGATTGATAGTGCAAATACCACCTACATGATCGAACGAAGTGAGGATGCGTGCGTTCTTTGAGTCGTTTTTGTTGCATAGTTTACAGGTGTGAAACTCCATGCAAGCAAAAATTCTGCTATTAATCGAATAAAAATTGCGACCGGCCATTCTGCCGAAGGCATAGTGCAATCTCTTTTTTAGCGCTATAGAATAGTGTAAGCGAAGCTAGCTGAGCGTTCTGTGATTTCCACGCCTTCTCTGATCCGATTGATTCTAGCGAGCCGAGGCGGGGGAGCGATCGTGGAGATGCGTGGAGGCGACGACGGCGGCCGGCAGCGCCGAGGACGAGTGCGGCGACGAGGAGCTCAACGACAGCGACAGCGAACCCAAGGACGACTCCGAGGGCAGCACGATCGACTCTCAATCCCGGGACACTGTGATCCACTCTTCGTCCTTGTATTGACTGCTGCTATGGATAAACCTTACGCCGAACCCAGAGTTACCACCCCTCGCACTTACTGGTAGCAGCGAGTGAGGGGTCACGTCCTCGGGAAAGATGAGGTACGAAATTTTCGGTCTTTGAGTTTTTGTTCGGTTTCGCCGCCTCGTAGAGGCATAAACAGATCTGGCCAATCTGACTTTGCCTGCGGCTGCCGGGCCAGCCGATAGTCGCGATCGTCTGCATCCTCTCCTCGACAATTTTTTTTTTTTTAGATTACGGTATATTAGATTAGAAATCCGATCGGTTAGCTTGTAAAGCTATTTTTCAGAGCTCTCTTTTAGATGTATGTGTGTTGAGGTACCGTTAGCATGGCCGAGCAGCTCAGTGTGGCGTCAAACGCAGAGATTCCGCAAGTAGCGGCGATTTTGCAGCAAAGTGCGATGGTTAGTTTTCAGTACTGGTGAAGTCAACGCATATGGACGCGTCGGATAAAGTCATATGCCAGGAGTAGTGCGATGTGTGGCCCGAAGTGATTCTAAGGTGAGTCCGTTTAGGTTTTTCTTTGCTGTTTGCAGTGGCGAGTGGATATTAATAGGCCCATATTCGAGATAAATACTAGTTTAAGCGTTCGGAATGTAATTTCCATTGTGACCAATCACTCGATTTCGTTTTGTGGCGTTAAGCAATCCAACAGCGCGTGCGTTTCCCTATTTAAATTCCTTTCTTAGTCTCGCCCTTGCCTTTTTCTCCTCACAGCTTAGCGGCAGGCATGAGTCATCGCTCACGCTGAGGTGATAGAAAGCGCGCTCCGTCGCAACGCTTGTGCAGCCGCCCGTTTGAATTCGATGACTCACGTAGGTTCAGCTCAGTGACGACGGAGCTTTTCTTCTGGACCCACAGGTCAGTTTATTCCTTATTACTGCCTCTTTTTTTTTTTCATCATAGTGCTCATATAGTGCTGGATAGTCGTAACATTTCGTCGTGTTTGGATGGACCCCTTACTAAGCGTCTTCCAAGACTTGGACGATTCGGCTACTGTTAGAGGGAAGGACGCAAAGCTTCTTCGCGATGTGACCGCCGACGCTGTAGCGGGTGTTCGCCAGGAGTCTCGATACACTTCTTCGCGATTGGCCCAGGAAATCAGGGAAGGAAACGCCACCTTACTCGCAGGACTGAACACTTCGTTTGGGGCGATCGATGACCGTATTCGGTCTATGCCCACGGTCGCCACTCTGCTACCAGACTCGTCCGCTCCAAGAATAGCCTCCTTTTCTGGCACCGGGGACGGGGTCCAATTCTCAGTCTGGTTGCGACGGTTTGAGGACATCGCGCGCATGCGCGCGATACCGATGTCGTCGGAACAGAAGGCCAATCTTTTGATAGCGTACCTCGACGGCGTCGCTAGAGAGAAGATAGAGGAACTGACCGATGAGGACCGGAGGTCCTTCGAATCTATCGTGACCCACTTGAAGAAGTTCTTTGAAAGCCCCATCAGCGCTACCTGGCCCGCCAGACATTGTCATACTGCAAGCAGGAACCAGGAGAGCCGTCAGCGGTGTTCGCCAATCGTCTCCTACATTTGGTTCGAGCGGTGACCGCGGGCCAGGACCCCTCAACGCAGAAGGAGCGCGTGCTAGAGGAGTACGTAGCCCGCCTGCGTCCTGACATCAGGTATTTCGTTAAGCTAGATAATCCTTCATCGTTCGAACAGGCCGTCAACAAAGCCCAAACGGTGGAGCAACTTCTAGCCGAGGCCGCCGCCGATCGCCTCATTAACCCTGTGGGTCAACCGCCACAAGTGGGAGTCAGCGCCATCGACTACCCGCGTCAGGTGAGGTTCAATACATCCACACGTAGAAGAACTGAAACTGGCTCCAATTCTTTCAGACGCTGGCAGACTCCGGAGCGAAGACGATTCACTGCTAATCGACTGAGGGACGGTGACGACAGCAATCGTCGGTCTATGGAATGCTATAACTGTGGAGGTTCCGGTCACTTTGCGAATCAGTGCCCTTCTCCAAGACGCCAACAAGGAACGAGGTCTTCAGGTACGCGCTCTGGAAACTTTACTAACTCTAATCGGGGTAGTGCACCGACTCGCCAGAGACCCTCAACATCTTGGACCCCATCTGAGGACTTCACGGTAGACGAAGCCAGTAAGAAAATAAATGCCCTGTCGCTTTCGCTTCAGGAAAGTAAGGCTGCCCTCGCTCAGGCTAACGCACGAGTGTCAGCGTTGCTGGAACGGAACGAGGAGCTTTCCGAATCAGTTTTTCCTTCTTCGACTCCGTCCTCGGGTCGATCTGGTAGAGGCTCTGTTTACGTTCGAACCCTGTTCGTATGTCTAATCATGGCACTATATCTCCCTGGGGGTCACTCCCAACCACTGTGGTTTTGCCCCACAAACGGAGGTGAGCGGTTCTGGCGCATACCCTTGTCATATAACTGTTCACAGCTGGTACCGGATGCCTCGACACCGCTGCGAGCCCTGACGATCCAGCTCTATCGTCCCAACACTAAGCGGTACGACTCGCCGGCATCCTTATGCAAAATTGTCGAACAGACGGTTTTCTATTCCGTCAACTTCTTCGGCGCTCGTTCTGAATCCCACGCGGAGTCTTATAAAACCGTTTCCGTTGAACACTGTCGGTTAATGGTGCAGCACGGCAGGTGCGAGTTCGGTTTTCTGTCTAAATCAGGCAGCGTAGCCAAAACTTCCAACACGTTGGAATTCGAATGGCCCTCGGCCCCCTTTGGCTGCTGCGTCGAACACAAGCTTACGGTCGTGAACTGTTATCTAATTTCGACGATCGTTCACGGACGTCACGGTTCCGAAGCGCCTGAGTCTCCTGTCGGTGACATGCGACACTGCGCTTAAAAAAGAGGGATCGTGCGTTCTTCGTGATGGGTCAGTGATGGTGTGGTCTCCGACTCACGAGGAGTCATGCCAATTTTTGTATCTCTCAAAAATGAAGGGTCAAATGTTAGGAAATGTCTGGCTAAGCGACTCCAAAGAGTTCGCTCTTTCCTGGAAACCGACCAACCTTTCTGTGGTCGATTGTGGACGCGCATTGACGATTACGGACCAAGGGTACGCTGTAACGTCGATGCAGCGGGTATCCCGATCTGCACCCCATTCACAATCAGTTGGATTGGTTACTTCTAACCAATTGGCGGCCCAACTCCTTGCCGTGGAGAACGCAGCCCAAGGCGCGGTAGTGACTATCTTCCGTAATACCTTGATATCACTATGTGACAAGATCAATTCTCTCGCATTGTCATTGCACTCGGCGTTGCTGGTGGATCCCACCTTTGTAGTGCGCACCATGCTGCAGCGACTCGACATTGCCGCATCCTACCATGGAAATGGTATGTTAGAAATCTATCGATGTATCTCGATTCCAACCCCTAACTACAGCCTGCGGCCCTTTAATGCCACGTGCTATGCAAAACCCGCCGCCAAAGTAGTACTTCCTAGCGGTACCTCGTTATCCCTCTTTTTGGATCCCACCACGCTAGTACTGGCCCCGAATGCGAACGTGGCGGATTGCAGCACTAGTCGCTTCTTTCTGTTGCCAACACCCAATGGAACGGTAAAGTTCGACGCGTTTACGGGATCAACAGCATTACTGGCGGAGAACGATATCTCCCCAGTGACGCACCCTGCCACGAACCTGTCCGGAGTGACGACTCCTCCACTCACTATATTCCACAACTTGGTGCTCACAAACATCAGCGAGTTAATCCCTGAGCACCAACTCACGGAATTATGGGAAGCACGCACCCAAGAACACATATTTAACGCCCTAGGCATGTCACATTTGCACTCATCCCGGCCAAGCGACGCCGCCAGTGCCACGACTTTCAAATTTGACATCTTCGCGTGGTCCATCTTTGATTGGTGGATAACCGTATGTTGCCTTTATACTTCGATAGCAATTCTGCGCATGCTGTGTATAACGTATGTCGCTATCTACTACCCGGAGGCACTCTCCACTCTCCGGTCACTCGGCTTCCATCGACCCGTTACGACACCTTCTAGGTCCGCTCAGACACCTACAGTGCGCCCAAGCGTGACGGCTTCTCAACCTCCTCCGAGCATTCAGTTGACACGGCTAGAACTCGATTCAGGATCGACTTGGCCTCCTAAGGCGTCCACAAGTCCCGTAATCATTAACTCGCTTGCCTGCTCCGAGGACTATTTTGTTGCCCAGATACCTGTAAAAGTCAACGAGGTCCACATGTTGGCATTGGTTGATACTGGGGCGGCCATCACGCTCACCGGTAGTGATATGGCCCCACTACTAGGGATTTTTTCTTTCCAAAAGAGCTCCGTTTCGCGCGCCATCGGTGTAGCCGGAGTTCCGGTTGAGCTCCTTGGATGTGCGCACATTCGCTTCCAGGTCGGCAACTTCGAGATTTGGCATCTGGTTCATTTCGCGGATACAAAATCAGTGCCGAAGACCGTTAAGTCCTATAATATCATTCTTGGCAACGACTTCCTCAGTCGTCTTCCAAACTGGAATATCGACTACGCAGCAAGGAAACTCAGAATAGGCAGCACCGCCATTAACATTATGGTACTGCAGCCCGGAAGCGGTAGAATTTGCGAGATGGCTAACAATGACGCTGTCGTCCGAGTAGCTCAGACTACGGTGTTGCGCCCAGGTTCAGAGTCATTCGTTCGGTGCGTCACGGAAGGTGCGACATCACAATCACTCATGGTAGTTGGACAACGACAAGAGCTTTGGGAGCGATCCCTAATTATCGTGCCGTCTCTCGTCCACTCAGGGAGTTGTCGTCTTCTGATAACTAACCCCACTAAGAGGCCTGAGGTTCTATTCAAAAACCAGGCCGTCGCGGTATTAACTCCCGTCGAAGTTCTGGAGGACGATATGCAGGCGGATTCGTTCCCAAGTAAGGACTCAGAGTGCTCCCCCGCTATTGTCGCGGCAACGTGCGAAATGGGCCAAGACCCACTCCCACCTTTCGATCTTTCTAAGGCTTCGGTCGCAGATACCGAGAAACATATCCTTCTTGAATTGTTTGAGGAATTCCGAGACCGCTTCTCATACTCCTCGTACGATCTGGGGTCATACCAGGATACCCAAATTAACATTAAGACGACCACCAATATTCCCCCTGGGAAGTTTCGCCCACCCCGCATCCCCATTAAATATCAGCAAGAACTTGATCAGCACATCAACAAGCTGATTCAAGCAGGTCGCATCGTCGAAAGCGACACTCCGTGGATCCATAATACGGTCCTAGTCAAGAAAAAGGACGGTTCTCTGAGGGTATGCCTAGACTTCCGACCGCTCAACGACGTTACGATTCCCGATCACTTCCCACTCCCACGAATTGAGGATCTCTTATCCAAGATAGCAGGTAACAAGTATTACACCACCCTAGACCTCGCATCCGGATATATGCAACTAGCACTTTCCCCCGAGAGTCAGTATAAATGCGGTTGGGCCACCCATAAAGGAGTCTACCAATTCCAATTTCTACCTTTTGGCCTCAAGAACGCAGGTGCCTACTTTTGTAGGGTCATGGCTCGTGTTCTAGCCGGCCTCGAATCCAACTGCTTGGCATATATCGATGACGTAGTCATCTTCGACAGAGATTTCAACAGTCATGTAGCCTCGCTACGCAAGGTCTTCGAACGATTTCGGACTTTCAATCTCAAGATTTCCCACAAGAAGTTCACCGAAATCGCGCAATCGAAAATAACGTTTCTCGGGCATGAAATCTCTTCCGACTGCTACAGCCCCGCTGAGCGTAATGTTTCCGCGATAAGGGATTTCCCAGTACCGAAATCCACAAAGGAAGTCAAAGGAGTCGTTGGAATGGCCAATTTTTTCCGTCGGTTCATCCCGAACTTCTCTCTTATAGCGGCTCCTCTGTATGAGCTCAGCGAGACAAAGTCAAGTTTTCGTGGGGCCCGAGGCAGGCCGAGGCATTCGCGGAACTGGAACGATTACTGACATCACACCCCTGCTTAGCATTCCCGCAAGACAAAGACTTTATCCTACATACGGATGGCAGTCAGGTAGGAGTAGGAGCAGCTTTATTTCAGGAACGAACAGATGACGACAACCGCCTAGTCGCCATTGGCTACTTTAGCAAGACGCTATCGGAATCCCAACAAAAGTGGAGCACCGTGCACATCGAACTCTTTGCCATGGTGAGTGCGCTGCGTTTCTTTCGTCCTATCATCTACGGTAATTTAACTCGCATTTACTCGGACCACCAGCCACTTACCCACTTGTTAAAACATAACAAAACCCATGACAACCTCGCTAGATGGGTCGTAGAGCTCCAGAGTTATAACGTAACGATACACTACCTAAAGGGCTCCACCAACGTGGTAGCGGACTGTCTCTCGCGCTCAGAAAACCCCAAGGTCCGCTTCGAAGACGAATCGAGAGAAGCAGACGACATCGTCGAATTCCCATATTGCCTCTCTCTCTCAGTACAGGATTCGTATTCGGTTCGGCCTACCGTCCTCCCGGTAGCGCTGCCCTCTCGAATCGTTCCTTATGACATTCTCGTCGAACAGAAAGCCGACCCCTTTTGTTCTAGCCTAATGTCCTTTATTGAAACACAGCAATTTCCTGAGTCTGTGGACGACGAGAACCGCACACGCTGGCTAGCAATAGCGGAACATTGCGTGATTCGGAAGAACGGATGCCTTTATTACGCTCCACCAGGTCGAACAGGTCTGGCACCCAGAAGACGCGTCGAAGTCCTTGTGCTACCCGAGAAACTACGCGAACCAGTGTTCCTCGCTCTTCACTGCAGCCCGTCAGCCGGCGGACACTTTAACTGGCGCAAGACCCTCGCTAAGATTTCCCGTAGATACTACTGGCCTCGAATGGCTGAGCAGATATACCGACTAGTCACCACCTGTGAGGCCTGTCAACGAAAACGTTCGGCAAATGCCAACCGAGAATCGCTCATTCCCGTGGTTACCGGGGCAATCTTCGAGAAAGTTTACGTCGACCTCACAGGACCGCTACACGTTACGGAATCGGGCAACAAGTACATCCTAGCATTAATAGATCACTTCACCAAATACGTGATCGCTACTCCCCTAAAGGACTGTACCGCTGTTTCAGTGGCACACGCGATAATGACGGAATGCATCCTCAAATACGGAGCAATGACGGAACTCGTGTCGGACAACGCTTCCTATTTCAAGGGCGAGTTGATGACTGAACTCGGCAAACTACTTCGCATAGGAAGATATTTCTGCACGCCGTACCACCACGAGGGGAACGGCGCGTGTGAACGAGTATTTGCAACCTTCCATCCGATGCTGCGAGCTTACGTAAGCGGAAATCAAATGGATTGGGATCGGTTCGTCGCAGCTTGTACCTTTATGTACAACACTACCGTGCACTCGAGCACTAACGAAACCCCATTCTTCCTTGTGTTCGGCCGGGACCCGGTGCTCAACATCGATTTGGTCATCAGGCACGTCCAGGAACGTCTAATCGACCCAGAAAAGGAGGCCGACATCTATGCCCAAAGTCTGTTAACCTCCCTCCACTTGGCATGGCGAACGGCTTCCGATGTCAACAAAAAGATGCGAGACACGTTCAAAAGGCACTATGATAATCACCATCTTTCTTCTCTCAAGATCCGAGTGGGAGACCGCGTGTTTCTACGAGACATGTCGCCAAAAGTAGGTCTATCTCAGAAACTCTGTAACCCGTGGTTGGGACAGTTTCGAGTTTTGGAAGTAGACCCCCCTCACTTAACTATTCTCAGCATTTCTTCGCCTCAGTCGGCTCCCAAGAAGGTTCATATGAATCAGGTTAAACGATGTAAAGAACTATCGGGACCCGTTTTCTCTTCCCCGTGGGAACCTCCAGAAGAACAACTGGCATTGCAGCAATCCAACACCTTCTCTGCAGTTGTACCGGGGTATGACCACCACGTCGACGTCCCACCCCGATGTCTTTTCCATACTTTTCTCTTCGCTGTCGGTCTTTGTCCTTTCCCCTCTCCTGAGCCTTCCGCTGCCGGATTTTGTCATCTTGATACCTCTTTCAATAGTTCTTCTGCATTTTTGATATGGGATCTCCCCTATTCTCCGCACGATCGCTTGCTCCTTTTCCATTGTTTCCCGTCGTTCCGATTCATTTTCAGACAACGAGCCCTTCTTACGTTATCACTTTCAGATAGTTTGAGCATATCCCTCTCGGAGCTCATTCCGTCTACCTATGGAGACTTCTCCGTCAAACAGCGTTCAACCACGCCACGAAGTGGCATCAACATATGACTCAGTTGATACAAGTAGAGTTCTAAGTAAGTGTATTCCTCATCGCGCATACCCATTTCTTCATAGAAAGTTGCCAGATCTGAGCTTTATAGATCCGAATCTCGGCGCCGACGCCGACTCGAGTTCCCAGCCAGCACCGATGTCGATGTCCGAGGACGCGCTCTTAGCGTCAGACGCGGAAATGCGTTCGGTGGGCACGGCCAGCGAAAGGAGTTCGTCCCTCCTTGCTTCAACGAAGTCTCGGTCGACTTCATCCTCTATGAGACAAGGTCGTCGAGGTCATGTTCCTCAAGTACCAGCCGCAGGTCGTCGCAATAACGACGTCATCTTTGCTGAATGCGACGGGGAAGGGCGGCATATTTAAGAACTACCTGGACGACTTCGAGCTCATCATATGCGACGAGGCTTCGCAAGTACCAGAACCCGTCTTTGCCGCAATACTGAGCCGTTTGCCGAAAGCGCGCCATATTTACATCGGCGATGTACACCAATTGGAGCCGTATGCGCGCTGTTCACGGCACTCTACCGCCGCTAAGTTCGGAGCGCGTAGCGTGATGGACGCTCTAACGCGGGCGAGGGCCGTCCCCATAGCTCCCCTTGTCACCACGTTCAGGGCGCATCCTCTCCTGAACGAGCTCCCTAACCACTTCGTCTACGATGGGCAGTTGAGGAGTGGAACGGCGGCTGAGGAGCGACACATGCTGTTGAACATGATGCGGTTCCCGAATCAGTCCCTACCGTTCATGTTCTTGGACGTCAGCGGTAGTTCTCGGAGAGCAACTCACTCTCATTTCAATGATGCGGAGGCTATGGTCTGCACCACTCTGGTAGGACGTCTTCTAACAAGGGGCATCGCCGCGAGCAGTGTATGTATAATCACGTTCTACAAAGAACAGCACCGACGGCTTGCGGATTTCGCGCGCGACACCGGCGTCGATCTGTCCACCGTGGATGCCATCCAGGGCAGGGAAAAGAACGTGGTCGTGCTGCTGACCACAAAGACGGACTTCCAAGCGGACGCGGCTGAGTTCTTGGACGATCCGCATCGGATGAACGTGGCACTCACGCGCTGTAAGCACGGACAGTTCGTG
Organism: Heligmosomoides polygyrus bakeri; assembly: GCA_947359475.1. Taxonomy (NCBI): domain Eukaryota; kingdom Metazoa; phylum Nematoda; class Chromadorea; order Rhabditida; family Heligmosomidae; genus Heligmosomoides; species Heligmosomoides polygyrus. Next base: position 9,242,945 of record OX375865.1, read on the forward strand.
TTGGGCCACCAGGCTTCGCTTGCGGTTGTGCCATTCTGGAATGCGGTTCTCGCGTGGGCAAGGCAGCATGGAGCCATCGTTCCAGCCATGAATTTGGGAGACTACCTTCCACCGGAATAGGGTAGGTGTTTCTCAGTTTGCTCTAGGGATCGGTTCAGTTACGCATCTTTCAGCTAAATTCTGGGTCACGATCTTTTGGTAAAAAGGGGGAGGTGTAAGCGAAGCTAGCTGAGCGTTCTGTGATTTCCACGCCTTCTCTGATCCGATTGATTCTAGCGAGCCGAGGCGGGGGAGCGATCGTGGAGATGCGTGGAGGCGACGACGGCGGCCGGCAGCGCCGAGGACGAGTGCGGCGACGAGGAGCTCAACGACAGCGACAGCGAACCCAAGGACGACTCCGAGGGCAGCACGATCGACTCTCAATCCCGGGACACTGTGATCCACTCTTCGTCCTTGTATTGACTGCTGCTATGGATAAACCTTACGCCGAACCCAGAGTTACCACCCCTCGCACTTACTATAGCCACTTTTCTGCTCTTTAAAAAAATGCATAAAACCATTATTTTTCCTCAACTTATGGATTTTTTTAAAAGACTTCAAACAATGAATTCACTTATTGGGTAGATGAATCAAAAACTTCAAAGAAAAGTCGACAAAAATTTTCCTTGAACAAAAATTATTCTAACCTTTTCTCGGAGAGTTTGTAAGTAACTCGTTTCGATTAGGAAGAGTTTGTTTCAAAACTCTTAAAGCTAGCATAGAAGAGTGTGTGTTTGACTTGAAAAGTATCCAATTCAACGTGAAAATGGTATAGTCGTGTTTTCATGTCAATATCAAACAGTTTTTTTTATTTAGTTCCGAATTTTTAAGGATTCTATATAATTATAATAACAGAGCTTTTCCGTAGGGATCTGAATATGCACCTCATATGTAATCGTTCCCATTAAAAACCTAGTAAACGAAGAAATTTGGAGGAGGAAGAACACGAATCGGCGTTAATCAATACCTTTTAAAAAATCAATACCGGATGCGCCACGCATTCTGCTGCTGCGAAATAACGTGGAGGCAATCCAAATGCGTATATGACCGTACGCCTCGCTAAACTTTCAAACCATTGCTTTGCATAAAGATAAGGGATAAAGGACACTATCAATCATTTTCCTATAGAATTCGCCGCGCATTCCACTTGTCTGGAGTCTCGTGGAGACAATTTGCAGTCGTTGACCTAAATAACTAGACTTGCGGTTGCCTGCCGATGGGCAAATCAGTGTGTTTTATGCGGAGATGATCCTTCTGAGATAGGTCCGATACCAATTCGCTAACCTCGAAGGGTTTGTATCCTTTGTTGGTCTTGGCGGGGGATCTGAACGAAGAAACTTGGATTGAGAGCACACCGCAGCCGATACCTCATCGGACTGCGCTACCACATTTCTGGGCAATGAGGTGCTTATTCTTTCAATTCATTTTTTATGCACAAAAAAAACAATAAACATAAACGAATACATAAACAATGAGCGAAACAAATGCAGTAAAATTATGCTAATTTTTCATCGAATTTTTGTTTTGGCAATTTAAATAGTTTTTTGGTCTGTTTTTAAGGTTCATGTGTAATTTTGTTTTAAATTAGTCAGGTTGCCGAAGCAAAAATGAGCACGGAGAAGACGCCGAAGTCGGAATAGGCGCCAGTCTTTGCTTGGACATGATTTCGGGTTCTTGGTTCAGATTTCTCGTCAGGACAACGAAGCCTTCCATCTCTCCGGGGTCGGTGAATTGGTACCAGACGCATGTGAGAAGAATAAAGCACTGACATCTACATCAGCTGGCCACCGCAAATCATTGAATAGCCAGAATACGCATTCAAATCGCCTCCACGACATCTCGTAGAAGTAGAGTTCCAAGGCGCATTCCAAGGAAGATGATTAAAGCCGTCATTTATCCTTTATACTCTAAGCTCAATTTGAAAAAGTTCTGTAGTTTCCATTTAAAATTTGAGCTAGATGGAGAAAGTCTGAACTTACCCTCCCCTTGCTGACATTCTTGTTGTAAAGAAACCTTGCTTTGAAAAACAGATCTAGCTTTTTAGGCACTAAAATGCTATGTCCTTGTAGAAACTAATTGTATTTTTGTAACCCAATAAGAGCTTATCCTTTATCAATAAGAGGGCGCGTGTAGCGCAGTCGGAGGAGGTGCTGGCTGTCGCGTGCACCCAATACCAGGTTCCTGGTTCGGATTTGCTGCCCGGGCCAACCAAGCCTTCTATCCCTCCGGGGTCGGCGAGTTGGTACCAGACTTGTCTGGGAAGGATAAAGCGCTGACTTGTTCATCGGCTGGCCACCGCAAGTCATTGTATGGCCAAATACGCATTCAAATGGCCTCCACGACATCCCGTAGAAGTAGAATGCGTGGCGCATCCCAAGAGGGATTGAGTAACGCCGTTCTTTATCCTTTATTTATCCTTTTGACCCAACAAGAAATTGACAGATTGTCGGTCGTTTATGTAGTCACTAATAAATGAGAACTTCTCTCCATAGATCAAGGTCTACCAAGCTCTCCATCCTCCTCGATCCCATGCTAGATAAGCCACGCTGGTGGATCAAACGACTTGTTCTCGAAATGTTCGCATCGTTTTGTCGCCTCAGCTGCTTTCGCGGCTGATTTGTCCTCGTTGACAAAGTCTCGTGGTCAGAGCTGCCGGCGGCATTAGGCATGGAGAGCTGGGCTGGAAATCGGATTACACGCGAGACTCTCGAACTTCATGTGAGTGGACGCAATCTTCGATGTTCTTATGCGCCTGAAAGAAAAGTGCACCGACCCACTCACTGCCTAACTCTGCAACTATGCCCTTACGAGGGGACATGGAGAGTAAGAGACACGCGTACTAATAGAACACGGGTGACGTGGTCGGGAGTTGGGAGTGGCCTTCAGTCGACTCTCGAGTGCATTTTGGTTCGATTCGCGCTCAGACCTGTCAATCCTCAGATCCTACCGACTTCCAGCTGTTATTCGTTCCATAGTCAAACGACATTTAGGTAACGCTTCAATGGCTGGAATGGTCACCGGTGAGCACGGTGAAAAGCGACTTCAACCTGCCCGATTTCAAGATGTCCAACATGACCTATGGAGCTGTGACAGAGGTTTGAAGACTACAAGATTTCCCAGTTTATTTATCTTGCTCTATTTTATTGGGTTGACCGGAGAGTTCTGGCGGTTTTTGTGCAACCGCTTTTCGTTCGTTTATTACTGAATCAAAGCTCAACTCACTTGCATTTTCCTATAACGTTTAATACGGAATTCTGTGCCTCATATAACGGAACGGGCGCGTGTAGCGCAGTCCGACGAGGTAGTGGCTGTCGCGTGCACTTGATGCCAGGTCTTTGGTTCAGATTTTCCGCCCAGGCCAACCAAAGTCTTCCATCCCTCCGGGTCAATGAACTGGTATCAGGCTTGTCTGGGAAGGATAAAGCGCAGACTTGTTCATCGGCTGGCCACCGCAAGTGATTGTATGGCCAAATCACACAAATCGCCAATATACATTCAATCTACCTCCACGACATCCCGTAGAAGTAGAATGCGTGGTGCATCCCAACAGCCCAACAGGAATTGACTAAGCCCTAGTTTATACTTGTGCCGCCACACGACGTGGCATTATGTGATTGTCATAGATATCGATTTGTCGCGCCACGCGGTCGATATCTATCCCGCCCATGATGCAGCGTCGCGCAGCGCAGCAAGTATAAACTAGGGCTAGTGCCATCCTTTATCCTTTTTTATCCTGATGCATGCTTAATAATTGTGTTTCTTCAAAGACTTATTGAGGTATGTCGAAAGAGCAATTTCGAACGATATTTCATTTCGACTTCAAACTGGGCCAATCAGTGATCGAAGCAGCCCAGCAAATCGACTATATGTGGCAGCGGAATAGTGTTGGAGAAAGGACCGTGCAACGGCGGTTCGAAAAACTTCGTTCTGGAAATTTCAACCTTTAGGATGCACCTCGAAGCGGCAGACCTATAGCAAGCAAGGACGAGGATTTCGTGAACCTCCGTGGAAGCTCCATCGCAAACAGTCCGTCAAATTGCCAAAGGTCTAGGAGTCAGTAAAACTGCTGTAACCGATGGTTGAAAACGCCTCGTGAAGATGAAAAAGTTCGAAAAGTGGGTGCGCCACGACCTGAGTGATCGCCAGACCTAGACCTGCAGTCTCTTGGACTGTTTGCGATGAATTATCGCCCACGAAATCCTTCAAATCGTCGTCCTGGATTGCTGTAGGTCTGTCGCTTCAGGATGCATCTTCAAGGTTGAAATCTCCAGAACGAAATTTCTCGAACCGCCGTTGTACAGTCCTTTCTCCAGCACTATTCGGCCCCCACAAATGGTTGATTTGTCCGTCTATTTCGATGGCGGAGTGGCCCAGTTTCAAATTCAAATAAAATGTCGTCCAGAATTGCTCTTTCGGCATACTTCAATAAGTCTTCGAAGAAACACAGTTATTGAGAATAGGTGGAACACAATCCATTCCGTCAGACAGAGCGAAGAATTCCGTATTAGATGATATATTAAGCAAGGTAAGTGAATATTGATTTAGTAATAAACGAATGAAAAGCGGCTGCACAAAATCCGACAGAAGTTTCCGGCCAACCTAACGAATGCCGAGGTTTCACGAAGAGAGAAGCTGGAGACTTAGAAAATGGATTTCCGAGGTTCACGGTTCGGTTTCAGACCTACACCGCTGGACTGTGGCATCGGCTTGCGGTATCGATCCAGTTCGAGCGACTGTACGGGTTCTACATTCTACAGGTGCGTGAATTAAGTTTAATTACACAAGTTTGAGACTCTGATGAAGGCGACATCGCCGAAACGTCAGTCGTCAATAAAGCGTGTATTATCTCGGTTCCGAGTTCAACACCACATTAATCAGTTCCGGATGTGCGCTCAAGGAGGCGGTCCTAGTCGCTGTGCTTCAGATGTATCTCCCCACGTACGTGTCGGTGTTCATTTCGTGGATCGCGTTCTGGATGGACACCCGAGCGCTGCCGGCCCGAATCACCCTATCCGTGTCGTCGCTGATGGCGCTCACGTTCCAGTTCGGCAACATCGTCAAGTCGTTGCCTAAGGTGAGTATGCCTGAAGTCGTCTGTAAATCACTTCTGGGTGCAGTCCTAGTTGGAGGGGGTTGTGCCTTATCGATGCAGGGACGAACGGAAACCAAAAAATGCAGTGACACATTGAAATAAGGAAACTAGGTCAGCCTGGTCAGGCAGTTTCTCGATTCCTTGTTGGGGGAGGCACTCTATAGGTAGTCTTTTATTCAATCGATTTTACAAAGTAACGGCAGAGCGTATTAATTAATGTGTAAAGGACATACAAAAACGAAAGAGTGGATCTTCTAGCATATAAACATGTCAAAATGAATCAAATCAAGCTCAGATTGGAGCCTAGAGGTCTAATCATGAATACCTTTCCCCTCGAATTGGACACTTTTCAAGTCAAATTAGACAATTTGAACTTTTTTTAGATTAGATTGAATACCCTTCAAAAAGGATAGAATAAAGTTTGTACAAGGAAAGCTTTAGTATCCTTTCTTTGAAGTTTTAATTCACCTACCAAATAAGTGAACGCTCTATTTGAAATTTTATAAATTTCTTATTTTCCGTGGAAAAATAATGGTTCATAGTTTGTTTTGAAGACTAGAAGGGGAGCATTTTTTTTTGGTGCAAAAAGAACAGATTACGCCATGCACTCGTCCAAGACGTCGCGATTTTTATTCGATTGATAGCAAGATTGCTATTTGCATGTAGTTGACACCTGTAAACGATAAGGATAAAGGATAAAGGACGGCGTTACTCAATCCCTTCTTGGATGCGCCAGCGCATTCTACTTCTACGGGATGTCGTGGAGGCGAGTTGAATGCGTATTTGGCCATACAATGACTTGCGGTGGCCAGCCGATGAACAAGTCAGCGCTTTATCCTTCCCAAACAAGTCTGGTACCAATTCACCGACCCCGGAGGGATAGAAGGCTTGGTTGGCCTGGGCGGGAAATCCGAACCAGGAACCTGGTATCGGGTGCACGCGGCAGTCGCGCCTCCTCCGACTGCGCTACACACGCCCACCTGTAAACGATGCAACAATTTTTTAAAAGAACTCAACTTCTTTCTTTGATGCTGCAAGTAAGCAGCATTTACACTACCAACTAATAAAAATTTCGACGAGCCTTCCGAGTGTGCTGTCCAATCTGGTTTTTAATGTATTAGGTTGTAACGAATTAAATGGCACTGGCTCGCGCCATTTTTTGGCGCGTCTTTACTCTTCTTCTTCTTCTTCTTCTTCTTCTTCTTCTTCTTCTTCTCTTCTTCTTCGGCGTTTGTCCCGCTTTCTTGCGGGGTCCGCTTTCCTGGAATACTGGCGCCACTTTTCCCGATCAAATGCCTGATCAGGGTGTAACCTAGCAATCTTCAAGTCCTGGTGCAGCGAATCAAGCCAGCGCTGCTTTGGTCTCCCTCGTGGCCGCTTTCGGGGCACCTCGAAGTTAAGGCCAGTCTTTCGGACAGAGTCACCGCTTGCACGAAGAACATGGCCGTACCATCTCAGACGAGCTTCACGCAATTTCTCAACTATCGAGGTGACACCAAATCTTTGCCGAATGGAGTCGTTGCGCACACGGTCCAAACGCGTAACTCCGGCCGTCCACCGCAGCATCTTCGTTTCCATTACGCTGAGGCGCCTTTCAATTTCTTTGGTAACGGGCCAGCACTCAGCTCCGTAAATAGCTACAGGTCGAACGACTGCTCTGTAGATCTTCGATTTAAGCCGCTCTGGTATCTTCTTGTCGCAGAGCACTCCCGTCAGAGAGCGCCACTTGGACCACGCTGCACTCACGCGTGAATTGGCTTCAACGAGTAGACCGCCATCGGACGCGATTGCTGATCCCAAGTACTTGAATACCGAAGTACGCGGCAGCTCAATGCCATTTACCTTAATGGAGGTGGACTCATTTTCGTCAGTCGTCATATACTCGGTCTTCTTGACATTAAGTTTGAGTCCAAATTTCTCCAAGCGATCGCACCAAGCTTGTACCTGCCGCTGGAGTTCAACCTTATCTTCGCAAGCGAGCATTACATCGTCAGCATAAAGCAGCGTCCAAGGGGCTGGCCGCTGAAGATCACGCGATATGGCATCCATAACGACGATGAAGAGCAGTGGGGAGAGCGCAGAACCTTGATGTACTCCGACAGAGATGGGAAACTCCATCGACGTACCTGCTGGCGCTTGGACTCTACTCCTCGGACAAGAGTAGAGTAGCCGCACCCACTCAATAAGCTCTTCGGGAACATTATGCTGTCTTAAAGCGTACCATATCACTTCACGCGGAACGCGATCGAAGGCCTTCTCCAAGTCGAGGAAGGCAAGATGCACCGGCTTCTGCTTCTCGCGGTGCTTTTCTATAAGTAAACGAACGGCGTGCATGGCATCGATGGTGCCACACCCAGGTACAAAGGCACACTGGTTGGTAGAAAGCTGGACGACGTTACGAATGCGTCCATCAACAATTCGCTCAAAGATCTTCATGGTATGCGAAAGCAAACGAATTGGACGGTAGCTTGTGCAGTCTGCTGGACTGCCCTTCTTCTTCCAAATCGGAATCGTCGTGCTTATCTGCCAACTATCAGGTACTTTCTTCTCCGCAACCACCTGGTTGAAGAACATCGTCAGCCACTCAGCTGGGTACCAGGATTTGGACTTCCACAAATCGGCCGCCAGGTCATCAGGGCCCGTTGCCTTGCCTGGCTTCATCTTCCTTAAAGCCGCCTCTGTCTCCTCAACAGTGATGTTCTGAACGGGACCGTACACGGGAGGAGCAGAGGGAATGGCTGGATGGCCAAACTCTACCGTCGAGATTTCCTCGAAGTAGTTTCGCCATCGATTCAAGGCCATTTTGCGGTCCATTAGGAGATGGCCGTTCTCATCGTTGATGCCAAAGAACTTTTCAACATCCTCGGTCTGGCAATGACGGAACTTGGCGAGTCGATAAAGAAATCGCTCACCATCGCGCGACTCAAGTCTCCCGTTGACATCATCATAATGAGTGGCTCTTGCAACGGCCACTGCCCTCTTGGCCGATTTCTTCGCTTCCTGATACAAGCGCCATTTCTCGGCTGTCTTGTCGCTGAGGAATGCATGGTATAACCTCTTCTTCTCACGGACTTTTTCCTTAACCTCATTAGTCCACAGCCATGACTGCCTGTCGACCTTACGTCGTCCCGGTTTCGTAGTGCCAAGTTCGGAGCGTGAAGCATCTAGCATGGCTTCGGTAGCACCCCGCCAGGTTTCTTCGACGGTCGTGACCGTCGGCAACCGAATGCGAGATGTCACAGCTGCTTCATTCTCCTTCAATCGCCACCACTTAATTCTTGGTGGTCCGCAACGCTCGATCTGCCTAGTGTTCAGAGGAGCGATCTTCATAGTGCAGATCAGCGGTCGATGTTGCGTGGCGACCGTCTCATACGGCACGATCTTCGCATCAGTGACTAGCGCTTGGTCTCGATTCCTCACAAGGACAAAGTCGATTTGCGTTTTAGTGTTCCCGCTGTAAAACGAGATGAGGTGGGAGGCCCGTTTTCGAAACTTCGTGTTCACGATGGTGAGATTATGCGACTCTGCATACTCAAGTATACTCTCACCATCGACGTTACGTGACCCGTATCCGAAACCACCATGACAGCAGTAACCGTCTTTTGTTGCTCCAACGTGACCATTAAGATCACCTGCAACAACAATTACGTCCAGTGACGGAACTTCTGCTGTCTTCTCATCAAGCAGGCTCCAAAACTCATCCTTGTCTCTTTCGGAGCAACCAGTCTGCGGAGCATACGCAGAGAAGAGGTGATACATTCGCCGTTCAGCAGCGAAAACGACCTTCATCAAGCGGTCGCTAAAACGCTCCACGCTTGCAATCGCGTCTCGGAAGCGTTCGGAGACGATTATACCAACACCGCTGGTGGTCCTGGGACTGCCACACAAAATGGCCTTAAAGCCACGGCCTATGTCCCTTGACTTGCTGCAGGACCACCTCGTCTCCTGCACCGCACAGAAGTCAACCTTTCTTCGCTCCAGTGCCTCTGCCAACTCAAAGGAGCGGCCCGACAACGTACCCACATTCAGCGTTGCCACGCGGGTCTTTCCTACGTTGCGGGACTTTTGGACTAACACAGTTGCCCCCCGATGCCGTCCTCGCATCAGGGACCCTCGCATACTTGTCACACTCGCCGGGCTTTGCGAGTGCGCGTCGGCTCCCGCGGACGCCGTAGCATTATCTCGCGATACATGAAGCACCATCAACCATGTGATGTGACATGGGATCTCCATAGGCCGGCCTGTCACAAGGGCCTGTCGCCTGCACTCGAGCGTCCGTGTTCGGCTCGGCTCGCAAAAGCGGGCAGTTTCCAGTGGCACCACGTGGAGGAACGGACATCGCCACCTTTGGCGCGTCTTTACTCGTTTGATCAAAAACAAACCGTAACATGTGGCATATCATTTAGAAGCGCAAACTTTGCTCTACCGAAGAGTACCAAATTTTCTAAGTAAAAGTGGGAAAACTTTAGAGTTTTATTGACTTTTTTGCAGATGGACAAAAGGGTAATCCGAGGCATTTACTTGTATGAATTCAAGCCGGGCACTACAGCTAAGGAGGCGGACGAGAAGATCAACGCCGCATTCGGTCAAGGATCTTCCACAATTCGGACGGCGTATCGTTGGTATCAGAAGTTCCGGAATGGAGATGAGAGCTTGGAAGGACATGAAGGTCGTGGGAGGCATAGTGATGTTGATGAGGACAAGCTGAGAGAAGTGGTAGAGGAGGATCCACACAAAGGTACCAGCGAGATAGCGAAGGTTCTTGGCGTCAGTCACAACACAGCTGCCCGGCATCTGAAGGAAATTGGAAAGACCAAAAAGCTGGAAAGATGGGTGCCTCACGAGCTGTCTGAGGAGCAAAGAAACCGACGATATGAGATCTCGTCCGCACTGCTTCTACGGAACGAAACGGACCCATTCGTTGATCGCATCGTAACCTGTGACGAGAAATGGATAACGTACGACAACAGGCGACGATCGGCACAGTGGGTGGACAGCGATGAGAGCCCCAAGGTTTTTGCGAAGCCGGAATTGCACCAAAAGAAAGTAATGGTGACAGTATGGTGGTGTTCGCTGGGAATTATTCACCACAGCTTCCTCCCTCCCGGTGAATCCATCACGGCAGAGAATTACTGCATTGAAGTTGAAGAAATGATGAAAAAGTTGAAGGATATCCGGCCGGCCTTGGTAAACCGAAGGCGAGTTCTCCTTCTGCACGACAATGCTCGCCCCCATGTAGCACGAATGACGTTGCAGAAATTGAATGAGCTGAGCATTGAAACTCTACCACATCCTCCGTTTTCTCCCGACCTCTCCCCAACAGACTACCATTTCTTCAAGCATCTTGGCGACTTCTTGGTAGGGAAAATATTCAAATACCAACAGGATGCCGAAAGTGCCTTCGAAGATTTCGTCAATTCCAAAACTTCTGATTTTTATGCTACTGGGATAAAAAAAGCTTGTGTCACGTTGGCAAAGATGTGTAGAATCAGAAGGTTTTTATTTCGATTAATAAACTTGCCTACAAGCCGAGATATTAACTGTTTAAATTTACAGTGGTTCAGTGCCATTTATTTCGTTACAACCTAATACTAAATGATTGCTGCCTTGTTGCGGTTTGAAACAAAATTTAACCCACTACATTTTCAAAAAGTAAAAATTCTATAGTACTGTTACACTCACTCAAACACCTATACGAAATATTTCGAAAAAGTTACAACAAATTTTTTTCGAGGAAAAAAATTATTCTAACCATCTTGGAGAGCCTGAAGTTTAACCTTTAACAAGCTCGTTTTGATTGGGCAGACGTTCAATTTGATTCCAAATGTCTTACAATTAGGCTAACTTAAAAAAGTGTGCAATTTGATTTGAAAACTGTTCGTCCGATCCGACGTGAAAATGGTATTCTCAATCCGCAATCATTTCTACATAATTTATTGTGAATGCGTTAATACTATACTGAAGGCGTTCATCTTCTATGTGGCCTCCTCCAAATAGGATGACGCCGACATCTCACAAGTGAAAGCGGCATAAGCATGAAGTTGAGTTGATGATTCCGGCCTCTGTGGCGCCATCGCCGTAGTGGAGGAACTGAATATGTTCCTCCACTACGGCGATGGCTCCACAGAGACCGGATATGATTATGCAGTAAAAGAGCACGAAATTCTAGGAAGCAGCAAGCGATAAGATGCGCCATGCATTCCACTTTCACATGAAATTGCATCTGCACCAAACAGTGTGAAGAAGGGAAATTTGGCCGCAGACAGTGGACCTATGAAGCTGCGAGCGTTCTCCGCTAGTGTTTTTGAATTTTCAGAGCAAGCGGTAGCGCAGACGGTGGAGGCACCGGCTGTCGTGTGCATCCCGAAACAAGTCTGCTCGTTCGGGTCTCGTCAAAGCCAATCCAGCCTTCCCTCCCTCTGAGATTCTTGAATTGGTACCAGACCTATTTGGGAGGTCAGTACGGTGACTAGAGCATCAGTTCTCCAAAGCAATCACATAGGCAAAGTAAGGGCGAATGACAAAGGGTGGCGTTACTCAATCCCTTTTGGGATGCGCCACGTATTCTTCTTCTACGGGATATCGTGGAGGCGATTTGAATGTGTAGTCGGCCATACAATGGCTTGCGGTGAGCAGCCGATGAACAAGTCAGCGCTTTGTACCTCCCAGACAAGTCTAGTACCATACACCGACCCCAGAGGGATGTAAGGCTTGGTTGACCTGCGAGGGGAATCCGAACCAAAAACCTGGTATCGACATCTTATCCGTCTGCACTACACACGCCCATACGCAAAATACCATATCAAATCCCTTTGCAATATCTAGAAGAGGTAGAATGCATGGTATTTTACCGTTTACCAACATCCTTAAAACGTACCTATTTCACGTCGAATTGGACACTTCTCAAATCAAATTAGACACTCTTTTAAGCCAGCTTAAGATTCTCGAAATCAAATTGAACTCTTCCATATTGAAATAAGCTTCTTTTACATTAAACTAAAAATCTCTTTAAGCTAGACTCTTCAAATAGGTTAGAATAGAATTCTTTGTTCTATGAAAATTTTAGTATAAACTTCATTGAAGTTTTACCCAATAAGTGAGCACATTGTTTGAAACTTTACAAAGTTTTCGTCTTACTTTCGAAAAATAATTTACGTTAAAGTTTAGGACGGCGGCCGTTTTTAGTGCGAGAGAAAAGAGATTGCGCTATGTCCTCGTTCAAGACGTCACGATTTTTATTCAATTGATAGCCGAATTTCTGCTTGCATGGAGTTTGACACCTGTTAACAATACAACTAAAACAACTGTAAGGAACATATCTTCACCTTGATGACTCATGCTAGTGGCATTTATACCATCAATCAAAAAGATTGTGGCCAGCTCTTTGAGTGCATGGCGCGCTCTGATCTTTTAATGCGCTGTGTGCTTGCTCCTTTGCTGTGCTTCAAAACGTTTTTCAGTTAATTGCTTTTTCTTTAAAAATAATGGCTTATAAGGATAAAAATAAAGATAAAGGACGGCGTTATTCAATTCCTTTTGGGATGCGCCACGCATTCTACTTTTACGGGATATCGTGGAGGCGATTTGAATGCGTATTTGGCCATACAATGACTTGCGGTGGCCAGCCGATGAACAAGTCAGCGCTCTATCCTTCTCTGACAAGTCTGGTATCAATTCACCGACCCCGGAGGGATGGAAGGCTTGGTTGGCCTGGGCGGGAAATCCGAACCAGGAACCTGGTATCGAGTGCACGCGACAGTCGGCGCCTCCTCCGACTGCGCTACACGCGCCTTTAAAATAAAAGCTTAATAAAATTAATACACCTACTGTGGCAGGCAAACTAAAGAATTTCAAAGAAAGTTTAATCAAATTTTCCTTGAACAAAAAATTAATTCTAATTCTAATCTAAAAATTAATTCAGAAATTCTAACCAACTTATTGAGTCTGTAGTTTACCTGTCTGGAGGTCATTTCGATTTGTAAGTGTTCGCTTTGATTTCGAAAATCTTAGGCTTAGACATAGAAGAGTGTCCATTTTTATTTGAAAGGTGTTCGAAAAAATTGGAGAAAATGTGCTATTCCTACTATATATTTACGCACAAGTATTCGCTAGCGCATGTTCTCATTCATCGCTGTTGTTGGAAGGTTTTATTGCAATTAATTAGAAGAAATAGCTCTGTGCACGTCCAATACAATTCCATCAGCTATTTTTAAGGCGTCGTACGTCAAAGCGATCGACATCTGGATGTTCAGCTGCGTAGGGTGAGCAGAGAATAAAATCAATATATCGATTAACATGGATCGTGAACATCGTCGTCGTTTCAGTTTCATCTTCTTCTCGCTGATCGAACTGGCGATTGTGGCCTACAACGACAAGATAGATGATCAGCGGTTGAGAGGATCTGGTATATCGCTCTCAGCCGCCAACGGTAATTCTTCGGCAATTCGAAGGTGGGCGGAATAGCTCACGGAGCCTTTTCGATAGCCTTCGCTGGTATAGTGAGCTTTGCTTTGCAGGCCCAAGCTCTAAAATGTTGAAAAATTCTTTCAGAAGTATCGCCGAGATCACGTTACGACGATCAAAAGGCAGCGAACTGGGTGCCGCTATCGACAAGTTCGCCAGCATAGCATTTCCCATAGTGAGTGGCTTTTCTTTCGGTTTTGAATTACTTCTTTAGCATTGGGGCGCGTGAAGCGCAGTCGGAGGAGGCGCCGGCTGTCGCCTGCACCCGATACCAGGTTCCTGGTTCGGAATTCCCGGCCGGGCCAACCAAGCCTTCATCCCCCCCAGGGTCGGTGAATTGGTACCAGACGTGTCTGGAAAGGATAAAGCGCTGACTTGTTCATCGGCAGGCCACCGCAAGTCATTGTATGGCCAAATACGCATTCAACATGCCTCCACGACATCCTGTAGAAGTAGAATGCGTGGCGCATCCCAAAGGGGATTGAATAACGCCGTCCTTTACCCTTTACCCTCTATTTAGTATTATGAAAAGGGACAGCTGAGGATTGATAGTTGATTTTGAGCGATTTGAATGTGTATTCGGCCATAAAATGTCTTCAGATGACCATCCAATGAAGAGCTCAGTCTTTTTCTTTCCTAGGGAAACCGGTACTAATTCACCGACCCCGGATGGATGCAAGGCTTCGTTTGTCCGTCTGGGAATCCGAACCAGGAACCTGGTATCGGGTGCACGGGAGAGCCGGCACTTCCTCCGCTACATGTCTCTATTGAAGGATACGCATTGAATGTGTATTTGACCTACATATATGACTTGAGGTATCGGGCGCGTGGAACGCAGTCGGAGGCGGTGCCGACTGTCGCCTGCACCCGATACCAGGCTCCTGGTTCGGATTTCCCGCCTAGGCCAACCAAGCCTTCCATCTCTCCGGGGTCGGTGAATTGGTACCAGATTTTCTGGGAAGGGGTAAAGCGCTGACTTGTTCATCGGCTGGGAACCGCAGGTCATTGTGTGGCCAAATACGCATTCAACTGGCCTCCACGACATCTTGTAGAAGTAGAATGTGTGGCGCATCCCAAAGGGGATTGAATAACGCCGTCCTCTATCCTTTTATCCTTTATATGACTTGCGGTGACCAACCGATAAATAAATCAGTGTTTGATTCTTCTCGGACAATTCTTGAACCAAATCACCCGACCCCGGATAGATGGAAGGCTCGGTGGGGTTTCGCGAGAAACCCGAACCGAAATTCTGATTTGGAGTGAAAGCGACAACCGGCACCTCCTCCGAGACTGCGTATCATGCCTCTTAGTTCGGGGAATGCTTAAGAAATTGAGCTGCAGACTTCAGAAGTGCCATACCTTATCAGAGGCAAATAAACAAGTGTCGAAAGATGTCTGAATCTGCTTCATCGAGCAAACCGATTCAAGAAGCACTTTTTCTTATCTTAATTCTGATCCTCGAATAAACCCCTACGTCTTCTAGCAGAATGGAGCACCTCTCACAAAGCTAGAGTTGTCCAGGAGTGGTGTCGAAACAGCATGATCGTCCTCATCGTCACAGAAGACCGGCCTCCAAATCTTTCTGATCTCAACTCTTTGAGCTAATTTATATTGAATGTTTTGGAGAAGAAAAACATGCTTTAACGATACGAATAACCCAAGAATACATCACCTACTTTATTCGCTCAAAACCCGTAGCGTAACTAATACATTATATTCAGGAAATATTTGGATATCACTTATTTGCCTAGAAGAGGTATCCAAATACTACCTGAGTTAGTGTATTGTTCTTGTTCTAGCCGTTAACCAATATTGTTACGACCTTCTTTATTCGGCTTACGTTTCGGCGAGTTTCGCCTTATTCAGAGCCTGGAATAGCCGATAACATCTACAAGACTAGCAGCCCAAACATCAGAGCCTGAAAGGGTCAGGTCAATTAGGAGTTACCCCACCAAACATCTCTTCAACCCTACAAAATTCAATGTCAAATTTTTGGAAGCCTGAACAAAGGAGAGAATCCGAGTGTCGTACCTCGTCACAGTCCACTGAAGGACCAGAGGAAGCCACACAGGGCAAGCAGGGATACGGGACAGCACCTACCCCAGAGACCGTATTTATGAAGCGGTGGGAGCGGGAGATAAGCGATATCATCTCTCGGCTCTCTCTCCCGCCTCGCTCTCTCGCCTCGGTCGGTTCCCATGGGAAGCCGGCAACGTTCCCGGGAACGTTCATGAATCCGGCCCCAGGTTAGAATACGAGACTGAGGTAGGGCCTGAGTTCGCGCGTTATATACAGGCATTCCCCCTTCCGGTTGACCTTGGGATCTCTGGAATAGATCCAGAACGCCTCAAGGGCTTTGCGCGCCGACGTTTGAACCTCGTGTCCCAGAATCCTCACCTCAACTCCAAAATCCTCCCCTCCATGAGAATTGATCCTGTGGTAGCCTAGGGCAGTGGATGCCCTAAGCTTCTCCTTGCCATCCAGATGCTCCTTTATCCTCACGTGTAGAGGACGGCCAGTTTCGCCGATGTACTCCTCGCCACACGCTTGACAGGAGATCAGGTAGACTACACCCGATACGGTGCAGTCGCCTTCCTTTCCCCCTGGGCAAACCACACAATTGGGGGTCCCACAAATGCGGTCATATAGTCGATTGCGGACCAACCTGGTCTTAAGGTTGTCAGGTGGAAGATCAATGACCGCAACCAAATTTTCTAACCCAGATGGTGAGGTACGATACTCGTATTCTCTCCTTTGTTCAAGCTTCCAAAAATTTGACATTGAATTTTGTAAGGTTGAAGAGATGTTTGGTGGGGTAACTCCTAATTGACCTGACCCTTTCAGGCTCTGAAGAAGGCGATCCAGCCGAAACGTTAGCCACCAATAAAGCCGTTTACCAACCTCGTGAAGAGCTCAGCAACTCTACAGACAGATTCTACCATGCCGAGGTTCAAGGAGAGCCGAACATAGCCCAAACATGATTTCATACTATATACAGGGTACTAGTCTTGACGAAAACAGGAACGTGATCCGACACCACAGTTTCCAACGACTAACCTCAGAGGTGGATGCAGAAGCGGACCACCAACACCCGCAGATGGACGTAGACGTAGATGAATGAGCTTTGGTCCCGAGACAAACCGACTTAAGTAACTGCCTGAGTAGTTGTACTTGAACGAATAAGGATAAAAGGATAAACGGCGTTACTCAATCCGTTCTGAGATGCGCCACCTATTCCATTATTTCACGGCGTTGTGGAGGCGATTTTAATGCGTATTCGGCCGTACACTGACTTCCGGTGGCCATCCGATGAACAAGTCAGCGCTTTATCCTTCCTAGAAACGTCTGGTACCAATTCACCGACGCCTGAGGGATGGAAGGCTTGGTTGGCCTGGGCGGGAAATCGGAACCAAGAACCTGGAGCCCTATTCGACTATTGCCTAAAAATCGAATATTAAATAATTGGGCGCAACTGCTGGTACTTCCTTCGACTGCGCTACACGCGTATTGAACATAAATATTCGACCAATTATTCGAATAATTTATTCGTACTCGAGTAGTCCGATATCCACTATTTCTATTAGGTGGTAACGAAATAAATGGCGCTGAACCACTGTAAATTTAAACAGTTAATATCTCGGCTTGCAGGCCAGTTTATTAATCGAAATAAAAACCTTCTGATTCTACACATCTTTGCCAACGTGACACAAGCTTTTTTATCCCAGTAGCAGAAAAAGTTCTGGAATTGACGAAATCTTCGAAGGCACTTTCGGCATCCTGTTGGTATTTGAATATTTTCCCGACCAAGAAGTCGCCAAGATGCTTGAAGAAATGGTAGTCTGTTGGGGAGAGGTCGGGAGAAAACGGAGGATGTGGTAGAGTTTCAGTGCTCAGCTCATTCAATTTCTGCAACGTCATTCGTGCTACATGGGGACGAGCATTGTCGTGCAGAAGGAGAACTCGCCTTCGGTTTACCAAGGCCGGCCGGATGTCCTTCAACTTTTTCATCATTTCTTCAATTTCAATGCAGTACTTCTCTGCCGTGATGGAGGAGGGAGGAAGCTGTGGTGAATAATTCCCAGCGAACACCACCATACTGTCACCATTACTTTCTTTTGGTGCAATTCCGGCTTCGCAAATTTGGGGCTCTCACCGCTGTCCACCCACTGTGCCGATCGTCGCCTCTTGTCGTGCATTATCCATTTCTCGTCACAGGTTACGATGCGATCAAGGAATGGGTCCGTTTAGTTCCGTAGAAGCAGTGCGGACGAGATCTCATATCGTCGGTTTCTTTGCTCCTCAGACAGCTCGTGAGGCACCAATCTTTCCAGCTTTTTGGTCTTCCCAATTTCCTTCAGATGCCGGGCAGCTGTGTTGTGACTGACGCCAAGAACCTTCGCTATCTCCCTGGTACCTTTGTGTGGATCCTCCTCTACCACATCTCTCAGCTTGTCCTCATCAACATCACTATGCCTCCCACGACCTTCATGTTCTTCCAAGCTCCCATCTCCATTCCGGAACTTCTGATACCAACGATACGCCGTCCGAATTGTGGAACATCCTTGACCGAATGCGGTGTTGATCTTCTCGTCCGCCTCCTTAGCTGTAGTGCCCAGCTTGAATTCATACAAGTAAATGCCTCGGATTACCCTTTTGTCCATCTGCAAAAAAGTCAATAAAACTCTAAAGTTTTCCCACTTCTACATAGAAAATTTGGTACTCACCGATAGAGCAAAGTTTGCGCTTCTAAATGATATGCCACATGTTACGGTTTGTTCTTGATCAAACGCGTAAAGACGCGCCAAAAAACCAGTGCCATTTAATTCGTTACAACCTAATAGTTTTTCGTTTTTTCGAATTCGAACATTGATGGTTTTAAAAAGTTATTTGTCCGAACTCGAAAATCAGAACTGATTTCTGGAACGGCCATGTCGTGGTCAGAATCTGAGCTGCAAACGGTTTGAAACACTTTTCAGCCCAGATTGAAAGCAGAGAGCTGCAAACGGTTTGAACGCCGTTATGTTATTCTGTTGAACTATGCAGATTCCCTACCTCCGGATCCGAACCCCTTTGCACTTTTTGACCTACCCAGATGTCCGCAAGATAGTTGAAAACCACTACGGTGCTTCTCATACATTAGAAAACCCTAAAAACCTCAGCAGGTCACTTTGGAAATTGCCAGTTCATTGAGTTCATTGACCTTCCTTTTGGGAGAAATCAGCATTCACTTCCCTTTATGTTCCTCGAGTGCACCTTTCAGCAGTTTACTGCGCTATCGTAAGATCTAAGTATACCTCTGACAGTATAAACGAACTTTTCAGGCCTTCGCGATCTTCAACATGACGTACTGGGTGTACTATATGTCGCTGAGCTCTCGGGTTATACTCTGAGCGAGCTCTGTTCTCGCCATCGTCTTCTTCAACACATCACTTCCTCTTCCGAATCAGTCACACGGGTTGACGTGCTATTCGTCGTCGAATATGTCTATACTATTGTGATCTTCCCTTTTTTAGAATATTTTTATTTCACGAATAAAAATGTCGATATATTTCAGCCGGCGCGCGATATGCATTCGAGTGTATTTACAACGTACAAACGGTACCAATTCGTAGGCGATTTTTGTGGCGATGAACGTAACAACAACGACGAGACTGCAACAGTAAACGGAATCACACAGCACAGGACAGCGGCGGCGGCGGCGGCGGCATAAGTGCAGAATGTTCAGAGATCGCCGGAGACCGGGAGGATAGCTGCTGCTATCTCGCACCCAGACAGGAACCCGCGTTGGCACACGAAAACTCTCTACGACTGCCCCAAGCAGTCGAGAGACACATCATGACTATACGGTAGTGGTACCGTAGCTAAGCGAGAATATACAGTACAGACTAACCGGAGACTAAACGCAGCGTGGAACAGCAGAATAGCAATTGGCCAAAGAGAAAGCCCGCAATTGCACAACATAGTTCGGAAAAATGGACTGGGGACAGACAAGATCCGCACGGCTGCGGAGTCGAACCAGACAGCTGGCGGGATATGGCTTGGGGCCTGCTAGTCCTCGTTCTCGAGTGGTACGAACGCGTCCGTGTCTCGACCGCCGAAGATTTTCCGACGTCCTTTGGCGAAGATAACCCTGTCGGCTGCCTGAACCAATAAAATGGATCAGAAAAGTACTAGCGAAAACGGTCATATCGCGAAGACTCATCGCAAGAGTGCGGGAACGCGCTTTTGATTTTACCGTTGCCGCGGCAACCAATCAGAGACCGGCTCTGCCGCAAAAGCAGCGTACATGACTCGCCGCTGCGATTACGGTAGTAGCAACGCCGCATTCCCGCAGCCCTGTGGTGCGGATTTGCGACATGTACCGCAAAAGGTTCGAGTATGCTATGATAGAAAGGAATACTCTACAGTATGGAGGTTAATTGATAAAGGACGGATTTAATCAGGCCTTTCTAGAGTGCGCCAAGCATTTTACTTCTACGATATATCGTGGATCGCCATCATTTTCTCTTTCCCAGACATATCTGATCCAATTCGCTGACCCCGTAGGGATGGAGGGCCTGGTTGCACCTGGCGGAAAACCCCAAACCAAGAACCTGGACGCGACTATCGGCGCCATCTCCCATTGCACTATCACGCGCCCAGTCCCACTTTCAATATACCAAAATTGGTCTTCCCATTAGACAGATTACGGGACAGCTAGGCTACCCAATTAGTCTGGGAGAGCAGAGAGGTTCGACTTTTCATTTTTCTTCTTGTTTTCCGGGTAGGAGTCGCAGAGCGACAAGAGTAGCCGCCCAAGTGTGACTAAATCAATTGCGTTCACAATGCTTTGTCGTCTGTTCCAGTCTAATGTTCAACTTCATCTGCGTAATCGAGTTTACATTGAAGAATCTGCAGACGGACTCCCAAGAAACAGAAGGAAAAACAAGAGCAGAACATATCTCTCCGTAAATATACAATGTTCACGTCAAAATGGACACTCTTCTAATCCATCTTAACGTTTTTGAAACTAAAGTGAACATCTTCCAAGTCAAAACGAGCTCGTTCTACGTTAAGCTAAAACGTCCTCAAAAAAGTTGAATAATTCCATGCTCAAGGAAGATTAGCAGACCCTCAGTGATGTTTCAGATCACCAACCCCTTTAAATAAACATACAGTTTGAAATTTTATAGATTCTTCATTCTTCGGAAAAATAATGGTTTAAGGCTTGTTTTAAAGAGAAGGAAGGCGGCGAGATTGCGCCATGCCCTTCTCTAAAAGGTCGCGATTTTTATTCGACTGATATCAAAATTTCTGTTCGCATGAAGCTCCACACCTGTATATGATACAAACTCCACTCTGATGCTCCATGTAAGCAGCATTTTCACTAGCAATCAAATAAGAGTAGCAGTGACGCGCCTTTTGAGTGCATGGCACGATCTCGTCCTTTATTGCTCTAAATGACTGCTGCCATTAGCTCACTTCAAAACAAACATCAACTTGATAATTTTCTCAAGGAATAAAAATATAAATGTGTAGAAATAAAAATAATAAAAGTAAAAAATTTAAAATTGTTACACTTATTCGGACAGCCGAAGCAAAGAATTTATACGAAACTATCCTTGCACAGGGCGCGTGTAGCGCAGTCGGAGGAGGCGCGACTGTCGCGTGCACCCGATACCAGGTTCCTGGTTCGGATTTCCCGCCCAGGCCAACCAAGCCTTCCATCCCTCCGGGGTCGGTGAATTGGTACTAGACTTGTCTGGGAAGGATAAAGCGCTGACTTGTTCATCGGCTGGCCACCGCAAGTCATTGTATGGCCAAATACGCATTCATGTCGCCTCCACGACATCCCGTAGAAGTAGAATGCGCTGGCGCATCCCAGAAGGGATTGAGTAACGCCGTCCTTTATCCTTTATCCTTGCACAAAAACTGTTCTAGCCATATAGGAGAACATGTAGTTTAACTTGACGGAAGCTCTAATTATTTATTAGTTTATTACTAAGCGCATAGTTTATTACTAATAGGATAACTTCAACAAAAAACAACAGCTATAAAATCTGATACAACTTCTATATAGAGCAATGCCTAACAATCATTCACTCGAGAAGATGTTCGAAATGAGCTCCTTTTGCAGCAATACAGGCCTTCAGTCTCTTCTCCACCGACATCACTGTGGGGCGCAGGAAGGTCACGTCGATATCGTCCCACGCCTTCTGAAGTGAAGCTTTGAGAGCGTTCAAACTTTGGTGACTCTTCGAGGAGACCTTCTGCTGCAAGTAGCTCCACACAGCGAAATCAACCGGATTCAGAACAGGCGAGTTAGGTGGCCAGAAGTCCTTCGTCCAGTAGCCAGGGAAGTGACTCTTGCAGAATGCCAGTGTGGATCTCGCAGAATGAGCAGACGCCCAGTCCTGCTGGATCACGCATTGACCAGTGACAAAATTTTCAGCAACCCAGGGGAGAAGAACATCGCGCAGGATCTTTTCTTGGTAGACTTCAGCGTTGATTTTCACTGAACGGTCGACGAAAACCGGAGGTGTCTTCTTGTCCAGGGTAATGCCAGCCCATACCATTGCAGATTTCGGAAAAAGAGTCCTGTTGAGAACACTGCGTTGAGAGGACCTGTTTCTGGATGGAGGCAGCAACTGAGGCTGATTCTGTGAGTTGTGTGCCACTTCAATGGTAAAAATCTTCTCATCAGTCCAGATGACGTTTGACAAGCGGCCCTGCTGGATCTCCTTTAGCAACAACTTGGATTTTTCCAATCTAATCTGCATGGCCGCTTCCGTGAGGACTTGTCCGCGATAAAGACGATAACTGCGAAGCCCAAGATCCTGTTTGACGACCTTCTGTATTGTTCTACGGGAAACCCGAAGGTCTACGGCCATCCGATTCATGCTAACTCCATTGTTCCGGTCGATTCTCTTTTTGATGACCTTTCGAAGGCGGAGAGTGTCCACAGTACGTGCCAGATCTCTTCCTCGGTTCGACCGTTCCTTCCTCTCTGTACTGTTTCACAATGTGTTGGACTGTTCTGGCAGAAATTTGAAGCCGTCGAGCGATCTCTGCTGCAGAATGTCCTTTATCGGCGAGATGAGCGATGGTGGAACGATGTGGTGAAGCTTTCATTGTCGAGAGTTTTTCAGGTTGAGTGTATCACCTTCCTTGGTTTTTGTACATAGTTCCCCCATTCTAGAAAAATCCTAATAATTGATCTCCCGCCTTTTTCAAAAATACAGTAACGGTTTGAATTTCGCGCATATAATTAGGAGCCACCCTGTATATTCAATTTGGGAGACATTCACATAAAGAGGCTTCAAATTTGTATAGAAGTGTGTCTAACTTGACGTGAAAACTAAAGAAAGCGGTATGTATGGCTCCAAAGACGGTTGTACTACACAAGCAAACTTCTATGTGTTCGCACATAAAATCACAATGGTGGCGCACACCATGTTTGTAAATAAGGTGTGACCCTTAGAGCTTTTCTGTGTTCATGGATAAGGATAATGGACACGTTACTCAATCCCTTTTGGGATGCGCCACGCATTCTACTTCTATGGGAAATCGTGGAGGAAATTTGAATGCGTATTTTTTCACATTTTTTTCATTTCACTTTTTCACAATTTTCAATCTAAAATATAAGCGAGAAATTGCGAGGTTGGAATCTGTGCAAAACAGCTTCACAAGAAAGCTTTGGATACGAGAACATGGCTATGATTACAACACCATTCCTTCACCGGCTTCACGAAACAGATTCTTCAATCTACATTCCCTTGAACGTCGTAGGAGAAGATACGATTTAATTACGATATATAAGATGATAAACGGTTTTTCTCGTACTCCACTTCAGCAGTTCTACACCTTTTCTTCGTCGAACACAAGGGGTGGCCAGTGGAAGATTCAATTTTCCAGAGCAAAAAGCAGTATAAGGTCTCAATTTTTCATTTGCCGTGGCTCTGAATTTTTGAGGTTATCTAAAAAACACATCATATCCAATTCATTAAGGCAATATAAAAAAAACTTCTTGACCGATATCTTCAGGATGCAGCTTAGAAGTTTTTATATTTACGATCGGTTCTTGTTGCTTGCTTTGTTTTTTCCTGTTTACAATGACTTTCACTTGTGTTTATTATGACATCTGTTGTTCTTATTGTGCATGGTTATCCATGTAGTGATAAATAAATAAATAAATAATTAATTAAATAATTTCGGCCATACAATGAAATGCGGTAGCGAGCCGATGGACAAGTCTGCGCTCTATCCTTCCCAGACAAGCTGGTCCCAATTCACCGACCCCAAAGAGATGGAAGGCTTAGTTAGCCTGGCTGGAAATCCGAACTAAGGATTTTGTATCGGGTGCATGCGACAGCCAGCACCTAACTCGATTGCGCTCCACGAGCCCATCGGTGAATCGGAACCTATAGGCCTACCCATTGAACAAAATCCATGTGGAGGAGGCGACGTTGGTTCCCATGCGTCAAAAATTGGCCCTAGGTTGAATGTGCGGCATAACTTTCAGGGTGAGTTGGCCTCGACTTCACCTTAGCGGTATAAATATCTTATTTGCACTTGGTGGCAGTCGTCAGAGTTGAAATACACTTATGCAAAAACCCGGATAAAATAGAGTGCATGGCGTAACCCTGAGAGATTCATGGAGATGGAACATCTGCAATGGAAGCTTTGGCGCTTTTTAAGAAAAGTTTGGCAGAATTGCAAGTATAGGACTAACTTCTATGTCTTCTATGATGAAATAACAAAAAAGTAAATAAAAGCATAGATGAGAATGGATGCTTCAGAAGATTTTAGGTCCTCTAAAGGTATTGTCTCATTCTATATAGATTCGAGTCATTTTTCTCAAACCTCAAGTGGCTGTTACTAAGGTTATAAGCTTTTGCAACGATGTTTTGTTGAGATCATAATCCTTGCGCCAGGCGAGACTTGAACCCACGTAGTCTGCTTACCTGGCAGAATCCTACGCCATTACACCACCAGCGCTAAAACATCCACATCTCTTGGGACTAACCACCTCTCAAAGGAGTATCGCAATAAGTCGCTGGAGTTATGGATGTTGTGTTCAATCAAACAGCGCAGGTGGTGTAATGGCGCAGCATCCTACCCAGTGCGCAGAGGGTGCGGGTTCGAGTCCCGTCTAGCGCTAGAGTTTCGATCGCAGTAAAACACCGTTATATTTGGGTACCTCCAAAATTTCATCTATCCACCACACCTACCTCATCATCCTCGTCCTCCTCCAGACCGCAGGTCTCAGCCGCAGGCAGGTCACCGTTCCGTGATTCGATCAGGCGAGTATACTTGTATTCCAGCCTGTAAGCTCGGAGCGGAAGCTAGAATTAAGTATGCGTGAGCATTTCTTGATATCAAACCTCTTATTCCTCTGATAAATGATGATCAGCGCTATGCAGAGGATGACGAATGCCAGCACGGCGGTGCTCAGCATGATCTTCTCCTTCTCGGTCAGATTCGAGCAGGCACCAGTTTGCGACTGAGCTTCTTTTCCGGTTAGCACACAGTGTCTGAATGAGGAGGTTAGCGGTCTGTTAGCACTCCTACTACAGTCATCCCAGTGTAGAAAGCCGCCGCGTGCATTTGAGCGTATGTCCATCCGCGCGAAATTAATGGCCGCTGCTGAGAATTCACGGCCAAGCGAAAGCGAACTGTCGAGGCGAGCAAATATGATGAGGGGCTCCCCACGCCATTACGAAACACATTTGCATCTTCGGCATTCGTACCCATGGAAACAGATTAAACAGTCCTTTTTAGGATGCGCCAAGCTTTTTACTTCTACCTCGATGTCGCGGAGGCGATTTTGAATGCGTATTTGGTCTATACAAAGAATAGTGGTGGAAAACCGATGGAAAAGTCAGCGTTTTATCCTTCCCAGACAAGTCTGGTACCAATTCACTGACGCCTAAGGGATGAAATTCTTCGTTGGCCCGGGCGGGACCAAGAACTACGAATCGAACTGCGGGCGACTACGGGCGCCTCCTCAGACTGCGCTACCACGCGTCCAGTAAGACGTTGAGAAGGGAAATAGTTGTTCCGTCTGTCAGCATACATCTAATTGCTACTTTCTAAAAATATAAAAAATATAAGGAATTTAAAAAATTCCATAACTTACTTGTCCGGTATGTGATGAATCGTCTGCTGCCCATCAATACATTCTCCTCGAATCATTTCGTAGTCACCAAGTCCACATACCGGGCATGCCTAAAGTGGAGATAGTGAACTATACCATCGCCTAAGCCGCCTTGAATGAATGAACTCTACTGCACTTCCAGCAAACGCGATCGTTTACTGTTGCGCTGCTTGACGGAGCAGATGTGGTTACACTACTTAGTAACACTCGTTTTGTTAGCAATGCACTCTACGAAAAGTACATTCGTCCATATATGTGTCAGCGCAAAATTAATGGCCATTGGGTAGACTTCACAGCATAGGTACAAAAATACAGAGTCAGCTAACTGATAAATAGCACTGTATGCAAATTTGATGATCAGCATAGAAAATTCTCAGAAGCTCGAAACTATCAATATCAACCTCTCGATGTAAAAAACTAATCAATATTGAACAATATTATCTGCCAGCATTCAGGCAGCCCAATGGCTGGCCTGATTGCTGACCTAGCACCAGGAACAGTACCCAATTTATCCAGGCGAGTCCCATCTCAAAAACTGATTCTGGTCAGTAATCGATAAAATCAATCGATATTGTTCAACGATGGAAAACCCGTCCATCAGCCGTTACATTCACATGCCATCTCAAACGGTAAGCTACGCCCTGGTCAAAAATAAAAAATCGTCTATTTGTCCGTATGTGCGTCCGCGCAAAATTAATGACCACTAGACGGACTTCACAGCATGGATACAGAACGAACCAGTCGATAGTTAACGGTGGATGTAAATGTGGTGATCAACATAGAAAATTTCCAAAAAAAAACTCAGGAAACTATCAATATTAAAAAAATGAAAACCAATCAATATCGAGCGAGGTTATGCGCAATATTATCAACCAGCAGCCAGTCGGCTGGTCTGACTGGCCACTCCCGCCGATAAACACCGCCCAACTTAGTTACGCGACTGCCACTTCAAGCAGTCGATTCTCTTCTATTGATAAAATCGATTGATACTGTTCAGTTGATGAAAAGTCTATCCATCATTCACATAATTCTGATGCTGTTCGGCTAATGTGAAGTCTATCAATCATGATGATCTCGTCTCATGATTTCCGCCGCAGATGATAGACTATACACCAAGTGAAAATCGATGCAATCGATAGATACTGTTTAATTAGTATGAAGTCCAACCATTAAACCTCATGATTCCCATCACAAACGGGTAACCTCAAACTTGGGTAATTAAACCACTGTTCACATATGTCTGCTAAGTCAGTGTCATCCAGAAACACCACCCAACTTATCTACGCGACCGCTTTCGAAGCAGTCGATCGGGCCTGATCGATAAAATCGGTCGATACTGCTCAGCTATTGTGAGGTCGATTCATCAGTTATCAAACCTATGATTCCCACCACAAATGAGAGACTGGGCGAAAATTGATGCAGTCGATCCTTAGTTAGTGTGAAGTGTACTCCAAACATTAAACCTCATGGTTCCCATCACAAACGGGTAACCTACCTCAAACTTGGGTAATTGAACAACTGTTTACATATGGCCTGCTAGGCCAGTCTCACCCAGAAACACCACCTAATTTATCTAAGCGACCGCTACCTGAAGCAGTCGATCGGGCCTAATCGATAAAATGGGTCGATGCTGCTCAGCTATTGTGAGGTCGATCCAACAGTTATCAAACCTATGATTTCCACCACAAATGAGAGACTACACACTGAACGAAAATCACTGCAATCGATCGATACTGCTTGGTGAGAGTAAAGTCTATCCAAACCATTAAACCTCCTTATTTCCATCACTAAAGGTAGTGTACACCGTGAACGGAGATTGATGAAAACGATCGATAACGGCTAGACGATTAATGACGCTGAGTTGCGGAGAAGCCGATCGGTCGACCGTCATATTCGCATGATTTCCACCTTGAACGCTGGTTCTGAGCAGTGATCAATGTTGCCGATCGATATATGGAGACCTTGCGCTGTACATTTTGCGGACGGAAGGACATACAAATAGACGGACATATAGTAGGATTCTTGCTCAAATTTGGCGGTTTAAGGTGGAAATCAGGCGAATACGATGCTTCGCCGACCTCACAACAAGCAAGCAATATCGATCATCCACTCATCGTCACCTGGGGCAAAGCCTCAGCCAGTAGCCGTAGTATAGCAGGTTGAATTCTAGAATCAATCAGACTCACCTGTACGGATTCAATAATGGCGTGGAAGAGACAGCCGTCGCAGGTTCCGTCCGGGCAGGTGTGCGGGAGTCGAATCTGTAAAGTCATAGCTGTGGCCGGCAACGGACTAGCAGAAGCCGTTGACGAGACTGACCTCGGGCTCCTTCTTGCTGGGTGTGCATCTGGCAGTGATCACCAGCGCGTTGCCTCTGGGACAGGCCTCCGATGACACTCCTACGGAGTCGAACCACAGATGGAGATCGATGGGAAGCGAGTTCTTCTCCATGCCTTCTGAAAGAACGAGCACCACGTATCGGTTGTCGTGCTCCACAAAGCCTTTCCGTATTCCATACCGTATTCTAGGAGGTGGTCCGTCAAGTTCCAACCGTCTCGTTCTCGTTTCACACCGATCTCTTCCAACCGTGTAGCTAGTCTGTAAAGAATGAATAAAAAAAGCAGAATTTTTACTCGAAATTTGACATCCTTGCCCAGCACTCATGGTGAGCGGTCGTGCTTCTTCACCCTTCGCTTTCCTTTTACGTGAGTTTCTCGTATTAATTGAAATGGCAAAGACTTCGATCCAATCCGTCACATAGCTAGTGCATTTCAACCTTCAATATGTGGTGCACAGCAGGTGCAGAACGACTGGCCAACTTTGTGGTTACGGTGGAAAAGAGAAATGTGACATAGCTAATTCATAAAGGTCCCCGCCCCGACAAATGACGGCGTTGATCAATCTCTTTCGTGATGCGCCACGCGTTCTAGTTCTACGGAATATCGTGGGGCGTTTTGAATCCGTTTGTATTGAATTGAATTTTTTGAATGAATTCAAGAAGACAGCGTTCGCAACATAGGCCTTAACTTCGAGGTAATAGTAAAGCGGCCTAGAGGGCGCCGGAAGCAGCGCTGCTCTGATACGTCACACAATGACTTTAAAGCTGGTGTCCATCCTGATCTAGCGCTGGATCGGCAAAGGTGGCGTCATGACACCAAAATAGCGGACCCTGCCACGAAGCGGGACAAATGCTGAAGAAGAAAAAGAAGAAGAAGAAGAAGAAGAAGTCTTGAATTCGTTTGGCCTGTATCCTTCATAGGGCAATCTGGCACCAGTTCACCGTCCCGGATGGAAGGCGTCCAGCTCCTTGGTTGGGCTAAGCGAAATGTCCAAACTAAAAGCCTGCGCCTCCTTCGGCTGCGCTACAACGTGGTCTATCCGTAGACGGCATATCTGAGATGCAACTCTCCGGTAGAGGTGAGTTAAGGCTCCGTAGTGGACACCTCACGACTTATAGCGAAAGTCTCGGCGACGGAACAAACAGAGAAGGATTTTTATCCGACCGCCGTTTGCCAGACAAGGAGCGGACTCGGAAAATAATTCAAATCAGTTATTTTTTTCAAGTTTACGGAGCTGAGTGCTGGCCCGTTACCAAAGAAATTGAAAGGCGCCTCAGCGTAATGGAGACGAAGACGCTCGAGTTACGCGTTCGGATCGACTCTCGAGTACGCAACGACTCCATACGGCAGAGGTTCGGTGTCACCACGATATTCGAGAAGACGCGAGAAGCTCGTCTGCGATGGTACGGCCACGTCCTTCGTACAAATAATGACACTGTCCGAACGAATGGTCTTAACCTTGATGTGCCCGGTAGGCGGCCAAGAGGGCGACCAAAACAGCGGTGGCTTGATACGCTGCATCAGGACTTGAAGGTGGCTAGGTTGCGCCCTGATCAGGCATTTGATCGTGAAAAGTGGCGCCAACATTTCAGGAAAGCGGGACCCCGCAACTGAGCGGGACAAACGCTGAAGAAGAAGTTATTTTTTCAAATCTAACTTGGAAGAGTGATGCGAATAATGGCATTTTTGAAAAGCCTCGGGTTCTGAAGTGATTCTGGAAGAAGCATATTTAACAAGAAGGATTTTCGGATTAACTGAATAACTGATTTATCTTCAAATCTCACAAAGGATATTGGAATCGGATGAAGCATCAAATTTCTGATCGAAATCAGTTATCTGAATTATCCGAATGTCCGACCTGGGGCCAGATTCACCAGCGCGACTTATCAAGTGATAGGGTGAGCGATAAGCCGCGTTATCTGAGTTTCCCGCTGTGAATTCTCTGTAAAAATTATGTAAGTCGTTGATGAATCCGATCCCTGGTGAAAATCACCCCTATCCGAATAGCCCTAATATTCGGTCTTTTCAAAAATCCCATTATTCGAATAATCCTTTTAACCAGGGTCTGGAAAAAATGACGGCGTAGGATCCAATGTCTACGTTGCACCAATGACGCAGATACAATGTGCTTCACCCGTAGTGAACGATTGAAGTCGGGAACACCTTGCATATCAAGTGCATGCCCCTTATTAGAGTCACAAAGACCGAGAGTAAGGAAGCTTTCTGGACGAGCAGAATAACTGGCTTGGTAGAAGCTCACAGCTCAGCTGGTAGCTGGTTGAAGAATCCAATACTACATTAAACCCCACTGGTCCGAAGGTGAGGTTTCCGGGCGACAGCTGACGGATACCCGTATTCAGCTATCTATAATACTATTATACTATGTATTATACTATGTTCTTCAGAAGGCTGAAGTCCATAGTTGGTATTTTATCATCTTCTTCAACCTGTACGCTAAGGGCAAGACATCGACTGGACGACGCCGCAAGATCCAAAAAGACAATAACAAACGAAGAAATGAGGAAGTGGCTTGATTTAGGAAAATCCGAACAAGAACACTGAACTCTTCGCAAAAAAGTACTTTCGTTGTCGTTGCTATAAAAAGGAGGAATAATCAACTAATAAATGTGTAAATATGGCAGCTTCCACTTACAGAAGCGGAGAGACGAAAGCCAGCTTCGTCCTGTTGCTGCCGATGTCTGGCAGAACCGTCAGACGACAAGCGGCTCCAGTGACCAGTTCGCGGCTCTGAAATTCAGCCTAATCAACAGGGCTTGACTCTCATTGTCAGAAGGAAGCATGTTAGCGTACACAATAAAAGCAGTAAGTAGCCTTGACGTCTAAACGCGAAGCTAACTGACCAGCTCGTTGATCGTGAAGGCATCGCTTGAGTCGTAGACTTCTTTGCATTGAATCTTCTCTCCGAAAAGCGAAAAGTTGAACGAGTGGTAGTAGGACGCCCCCTCTCTGGCGAACACTTTGACGCCTGTAGCGGTCCACGTTCTAAAAGCCAACGTTGTAAGCAAGACCCATGGAATGTTCGTAGCATTTTTGTAAAGTCCACATAACGGACGACGGCAGAGTTAAATGTAAAGCTTTTCCTTTGAATTTTCGTAGAATAAAGCTAATCGTAAACTCTAGACGCCATAGAAAGGATTTTTCTAACAGCTAGAGATCTTTGGATGATGGTAACGCATTTGGAGGAGATGGCGGTTGTAACGTGACCCTGGATCGACGTTCTCGGTTCGTTTTCAGCTTGGGAACGTAGCATTTCATCCCTAAGAAGTCGATGAGGTGGTAGTAGAAATGCCCTGTCTATCAGAATAGTAATGTAATTGCTGCGTGCACGAGTATAAAATTGAAAAAACAGCCAAAATAAAAGAGATACACCATGATTCTCCACTGCACAACGTCAAGTAATCAGCATTTACACTTTCAATCAAACAAACGCTGCAATGCTCTGAGCTAGTGCATGGCTCGACTTCGTCAGACGAACATTTTCTTTTGTATCGGAGAACTTTAGAAAGCACCGAAGACACTGTTTCGCTTATTGGAATAGGAACTTTATGCTCATGCTCATTCAAAAAGTGTACATATTTCTTCCTAAGGCACTCTGTACAAGTTTTTTTCACACAAATTTTCTACAACGAAAGACTATTTTGCCTTTGTTCTAAGACGTCTATTTTGAATTTGGGGATCTATCCTAGTCGGAGGGGGCATAAAGCGAAACAGATGTAAACGACGTAGCCTCTCCCGGATAGGAAACTGCGAAGAAAGGTCCCCTCGTAGACTAATTCAGGAGTAGTCGTGGCAAATTAGTTTGCTTTCAGTTTTGACGCCGTAGTAGTAGCCGAATTTAGATATGGTTCAACTAAATGAAGAGTGACCGGGCAGAATGGGGATAGTGTATGAAGGATAAGGATAAAGGAAGGCGTTACGCAATCCTTTCCGGGATGCGCCACGCATTCTACTTCTACGGGATGTCGTGGAGGCGACTTGAATGCGTATCTGGCCGTACTTACGGACTTGCGGTGGCCAGGCGATGAACAGATCAGCGCTTTATCCTTCCTCGACAAGTCTGGTATCAATTCACCGACCCCGGAAGGATGGAAGGCTTGGTTGGCTTGGGCGTGAAATACGAACCCTTTCAGGCTTAGGTGTAAATGAAGATGGGATGAGCCTACTGTGCACACTCCTACCACCTGAAAGTTCCCAAATATTTAATTACCCTTTCAAAGGTACAAAAGAGTGAAGAGCTCCAACCAGCGTCAGCTGCAATGACCTCACTTACTTCTTGAGCCACGGCGACAAGTCATAGTTCAGGGAGCGATTGTCCCTGACGACGGCGAAGTAACCGGCGGAGGTGCACTCGATGCCGTCCAAAGAGTGCAGATTCTCACCGCATCGTACACAGCTCTCCACTCCAACTCGCTCCGACGACGTGTTCACGATCGAGTTCGGCGGACAGACGACGCAGTCGTGAGTCTGGAAGCTGATCGCTTTGAATTCTGCCGGTACACAACATTTACTTGGAGTGATTATCGCTGTCAAAGACCTCTGGGGAATGATGAGGAAAATAGACGAACTCTTCCAGGCGAGGAAATAGCTGCTTTTACACCGAACATGATCTCTTTCTCGTGACGTAAGTAACGTCCTAGCATATGAATAAGCAAAGGCGGTACATGTCGCGTAGGTGAGCAGCATTGGTAGGTGAGAGTGCGCCAGCCAATAATAACCAAACAGAGCACAACCCGAACACATGCAGCTCAGCAGAGTACCGACTGGAGACGTCCTCTCTGAACGGCGTGCCCAATCAATGCGGTCTGATTGGTTTAGGCGTTCCCACCTAGCAATGCTGCTCACCTACATGACATATACCGCAAAGGCTATTTAAAACAAGCAATAAAAAGGTCAACTACATGATGAGAACCAACGGCGAGTATCACTGCACAAGTAGAGTTCTTCTACACTAAGAAATACAAGACATACCTTCGGGGTCATGTAGTGTCCTGGAGGGCACGGGACGCACTTTCCCAGTCGGCCTTTTGGACACGGTAGACAACGACTGGCTCCTCCACCCTGGACTCCAGCCTTTGAGCCGATATTCGTGACGTTCATGGAAAGTACTCGCGCTTGATCCATGATCGAGTCGTCGCCTGAGGTGGAACCGGAGCGCAGGAAAGCCAGCTGAAAGGCTGCAGTTTAACCGAAGGAGAAAGTGTCCCAAGTGTTTCTAACGGTAAAATTACCATGAATCTGACAGGTCCTCGCTTCAGAATGCTGTGAGACCAGACACGTCGAGGCTGGGTGCCGTTGAAAGCGGCCAGAAAGCGGTACTGTGTGGCTTTTCCGCGTTCCAAAGGACTCTGAAAGGAGCGACTTTCGAACCGCGGTTTGCTTCAGAAGCCTAGAATTTCAGGGAGTAGTGGTTCCGTGAGTTTACCTCAATCATGTAGAGCACACACGAACCGTCGGCACAAGTGGTCTCGAAGACTATGGTGAAGTGAGCCACGGGAGACTGCGGTGAACCTGGTATGTCCCGAGGAGCAAGTGGGTTTGAAAAGCCTGAAAACTTGCTCCAAATAGTTTCGTTGTCTTGCTGAGCTCTGCTCGAGGTTCAACTCGAAATTCAAAGTCCAATTTTTGAAGGCGTGGCCAATGGAGACAATTCGGATTCATCCTAGTGGGGAGGGGAGCATTTTATCAAGTCCCTTTGGTAACAACGGTAAAATAATTGAAAGTTAGCTATTATATTTTACATAAAAAATACCCTGTGATATCCTACAAGAGAACATTTCTCTGAAAATTCCTACTCGGAGAGGCCGTCGTATTTCTGTGTTTGTTTTGCCTCCCTAGCGGTGCCCCCCCCCCCCGACTAGGATAGATCCGAGAATCCAAGTACCTCACCGTAGTCGCCAAGGCAATCCAGCCGAAAAGCAGCCGATAAAGCCGTTGAACAACCTCGAGAAGAACTCAGCAAAACACCGAAGTTACTCAATCATGTCGAGGTTAACCGAGAGTCGAATATACCTAATGCTCCAAGTAATTGTTTTGATCACCCTTATGAAGAAGAAGCAAAAATAATGACGGCTTTATCAGAACGTGATCAACTTCATGAAAAAGAATGGATACTTGTTGATAATGTGGCCTACATGAGAGGCGGATGAGGCGATGAACTCGCATCAATTGGGTGTTCCACCGAGAAGGGTTTATCCTGATTATTTGCTAAGGCCTAGTTTATACTTGCGCCGCCGCGCTGCGGGGCACCACTATTGCCATAGACATCGACATCGACACATTCGCTCCGCCCGATCGATACCCATTCCGACTGTTGTGCAGCGCCGCGCAGTGGCGTAAGCCCCAGTTTATACTTGCGCCGCTGCGCGGCGCGGCACCATGGTCGGAATAGATATCGACGGGGCGACGCGAAAAATCGATATCTATGGCGACCGTGATGCGGCGCCGCGTGGCGGCGCAAGTATAAACTAGGGCTAAGCCATAAGGCCCATGCACACTTCTGCGACACCGCGGCGCGGCAAGTGGGGCGACGGCTACCTCCGCGAAATCCGGCGGTCGCGGCGCGGGCGCGTTAGAGCACCGTTTTAGGCAACGGGACCGACGTCCCCGTGGATGCCGCACCGCCAGGAATGGTTTGAACCATTCCAGCCTGCGGCACTCAGCACGGCGTCGCCTGCGATAGCCGCCGCGACAGTCGCAAGAGTGTGCATGCACCCTCCCTGCGGCACGTGTCGCAGTGTCGCGCCGCGGCTGTCGCGGCCCTATGCTTCATCATGGCCACGCCGCGCTGTCGAAGAAGTGTGCATGGGCCTATAGGCCGCCACGCGGCGCGGCACCACGATCGCCATAAATATCGATTCTCCGCGCCGTGTGATCGATATCTATTCCGACTATGGTGCCGCGCGGCGCAGCGGCGCAACTATAAACCAGGGCTAAGGCCTCGTTTATACTTTGACGCCGGGCGACGTGACGCCACGTATAGTGGCCATATTGATTGAGCGACGCGATCGATCAATTTGGCCACTTTACATGCAGTCGCGTCGCTCGGCGTTGGAAGTATAAACGGGGCCTAACTATATGCTACGGCTAACGCATGCTGCTTGCTGTGCCTGACCGATAATTTCCCGCCTCCTCGTGTAGGCCACACTAACGACTAGTATAGAAGGTTGCGCTCACTTTCTTAGAAATATGAGCACTGTTGCTTTCTAAGTCCTCAAGTTGAATAACTCAGAAATGGCCTCTGTTTTTGCGTGATTGGTCGACGCTTTTAGGTTTCTCCATGTAGGCCAGATTAACAACTACTGCCAAAGGTTGTACATAGAAATATACAGACTGCACTTTTTGGCTGCCCACGTGGAGTAACTCCAAGAGAAGACGTACCTTCAGCTATCGTGAGCTCCATCTCCAAGGCGATGCCTTTTTGCAGAGATGGAGCCGAGACTAGAGCTGTTCCAGACGCCAACCAAGCCTCGCCGATGTCGCAGACGGTACTGATCTCTAGAAATACGGCATCACTCAGAATCCACACAGTTTCAGAGAAGGAATAAGCTTGCCTTCGCTGATGTACTCGCATCGGGTGACGATGTTCGGCGGGATGGCGTCCCACTGCACGAACTCGTAACCGTAGTTCGGCACAGTCTCCACTGGACACCGTTCGCAGGCTGTGAAGATGACACTCTAACCCAGAAAAGTTGAAGGTTACGGTAGTGAA
This sequence comes from Heligmosomoides polygyrus bakeri, assembly GCA_947359475.1. Taxonomy (NCBI): domain Eukaryota; kingdom Metazoa; phylum Nematoda; class Chromadorea; order Rhabditida; family Heligmosomidae; genus Heligmosomoides; species Heligmosomoides polygyrus. The sequence goes on from OX375865.1 coordinate 9,278,743, forward strand.
CCTACCGTTTCCCTGCGAGAAATGCTCAGTTGGACAGAAGACGCAGACGCCGTTAGCGTTCTTCGCCATGCCCGGATTGCATGGTGGACAGACACGACTAGCGCTCGGCGACGGGAGCTGAAATGCGCGAGAGAGCTCTTCTTGTTAAAACGCTACCGTCAGCCGTAATCAATCCGTCAGGGATGCGCCATGCATTGTACTCCCACCTGACATAGTGGATGCAGCCGCAAAGATCCAAACAAGTTGAAAAAGTAAAAAAAACAACAACAAATAAGTAGTTTGTATTGCCTCCTTCCTTCAGACGAACCTTTTTATTGTAAGATCATAGTGTCGGTTGTATGTGATGTCGTGAGTATGGACAGCATTGTGAGGGGAAACGTGCCACCCAATTATGAACTAGCAGAGTACCCACACCAGCTAATCAGGGTGCCCACTGTACACGCCCGACCTGTTCGGCACGGTCACTCAATACAGCACGGCTGGCGCTTTACCGTATACCGATGCTGCCCATCTTCGCGACATGGAACCAAGTGCCACTCCCTATTTTTAAACCGTTTTTGCCTTTTAATTATCTGCGATCTTACTTCAGCATCACATAGATGTTGGATTCTTATGTCTGGGTCAATTATTGACCTCCTATGCTAAGAATGTACCTGTATCACCTGTATCACCTGTCGTCCCGTTGATCATCGACTTGCTCGAGCGGGCGCCAGCAGCGTCTCCATTCGTCCCTGTCGCGTGCCAGAGTGGTCCAATGGATCCTCCTCGCTCGAGGGACACGAAGAGCGTCATATCGGTCGTTCAGGGCTTTCACGAAGAAGTCCGACCAACGCGTTGGTGGGCGTCCTGGTGTTCTTTTGACATCCCGCGGAATCCAGTCTGTGACGGCTCTCGTCCAGCGGGTGTCTGCGAATCGCATTACGTGGCCGGCCCACCTAATTTTCGACGACTTGGCCCATGCGACAGCGTCTCTGATCTTCGAACGTCGGCGAAGCTCGGAACTCCGGAGGCCTTCTCTCACTTGCGTGAGTCGTGTCACTCCGAGCATCGTCCTCTCGATTCCACGATGCGCGACGCTGATCGCGTGTTCATCCTGCTTTCGTATAGCCCAGGTCTCTGAGGCGTATGTTAGGGCAGGAAGAACAGTGGAGTCGAATAGGTGGGCACGGAGTCGGACGTTCTTCGTCTTCTTCGCGACTTCTTCGACGCTTTTGAAAGCTCCCCAAGCCGCTCTTTTCCTCCTGCTCAGCTCTGGTGCTAGGTCGTTGGCCATGTTGACTTCGCGACCCAGATACACATAGCTGGAGCATTCGGAGATGTTCGTTCCGTTGAGCGAGAATGGGGCATCAGAAACCCATCCGTTCTTCATGAACATCGTCTTCGTAAGATTCAGCTGCAGTCCAACGCTTCCACATACACGATCGAAGTCGGCCAGCATTCGCTCCGCCTGGCTGATGCTCGGTGTTATGAGCACGATGTCATCAGCGAAGCGAAGATGGTGCAGTTGCCGGCCGTCGACCTTCACTCCCATGTCATCCCATTCTAGTTCGCGCATGACGTTTTCGAGGGTGGAGCTGAAGAGCTTCGGGGATATGGTATCCCCTTGTCGAACCCCTCTCTTCACGTCAATGACGACGTCGTTGTAGAATGATGAGATCTCGGTCGTGAATCCACTGTACAGCTCTCGAAAGACTCTGATGTACTGAGTAGGAACGCCCTGGGTGAGCAGGGCTTCCATGACCGCTTCAGTCTCGACGGAGTCGAATGCCTTCTTCAGGTCAATGAACGTAAGGCACAGCGGCAGCTTGTACTCTCGCGACACTTCGATGAGCTTCGTAATGGTGTGTATGTGGTCGATCGTGCTGAATCCTCTCCGAAATCCTGCTTGTTCGCATGGCTGTCCTTCGTCCAGCGTTCTACTAATCCTATTCAGGATAACTCAAGTGAACAGCTTGTAGACTACGGACAGCAGGCAGATCGGGCGATAGTTGCCAATGTCGTGCACGTCTCCCTTCTTGTACAGCAAGACGGTCTTGCTGGTCTTCCACTGAGATGGAACCTTGCACTCCGACAGGTAGCGTGTGAAGAGCCGCGCCAAGATGTTGATGAGCGCTGGCGGGAGGTTCTTCAGGTATTCAGCTCTGATCCTGTCAGGACCGGGTGCTGTACGTTTCTTCACCGACGAGATGGCGTGTCGGATCTCGGAAGGGAGAACAGAGGGGATGACGTATCCATCCTGCGGAAGATGGCGTAGGGGCAGGTGGACGTGGCTATCGAAGAGATCGGAGTAGAAGTCGTGGATGACTTTCTCCATGGTCCTTCTGGAAGAGGTGACGGTTCCGTCAGGACGTCGGAGAGCGGTCATCTTGGTCTTGAAGTTGGCGAAGTTCCGGCGGGCATTGCGGATGCTCAGCCCTGCCTCTGCTGCTTCGGCCAACACTTCCGCCCTTCTCTCCTTCAGATCTTCCTTTATCGCCGCTCTGCATAGCTTTGCAAGCTCGGACGTCAGCTGGTAGTTGCCTGACTCTCGTGCTGCTCCACGCTGGCGTATCAGCTCGAGAGTTTCCGGAGACAGGCGTCTCTTGGTGGTCTTCAAGCTCTCGGCTCCCTTAGCACTATCGTGGAGATGGTGCACGAAGCGGTCGTATTCCTCGTCGACGTTGTCCATGACGGCATCTTCCCAAAGATAGGCAAGAGAGGTGTAGAGGTCCCAGTTGATGGTCGTTCTGGGACTCCTCTTCTTGAACTTCGCGGCCTTCTCTCCTTGACGCGAAAAGAAGAACCTCGCGCGAAGGAGGCGGTGGTCCGATCCCGTGTAGAACTTGAGGACAACGGAGACATCGGTCAGGCAATACTTGCGATTGAAGATGATGTGGTCGATCTCGTTGTGGAACTGGCCACCGGGGGATTCCCAGGTCCATCGTAGGGAGGGAGGCTTCTGGAACTGCGAGTTTCCATGGATGGTCTTGGTCGACATGATAAACTCAGACAGCCTTTCACCTTGCTCGTTCCACTCCAAACCGTGGGTTCCGATGTGAGGATCTTCCGGCGACCTTCGTGGCCCGATCTTGGCGTTGAAGTCGCCGACGATCACCTTGTAGAAGGTGTGATCTTCCTTATAGAACTTCTCCAGCTCCACGTAGAAGGCCTCGACGTCTTCGTCGTCGTAGTCGGATGTTGGGGCATACGCGACGAACACAGTCAAGGCTGGCACGGAGCCACATCGCTTCAGTCGCAGACGTCCGATTCGGCTTGTCAGAGATTCGTACGAATCGATGTTCATGGCCAAGTGCGTGTTGACGAGGACACCAACGCCGCCTACTCCCCTGCTGTCGCATGTTCCGAGGAACAGTTCTTCTCCGGAGTCGTAGGCGGCGTGTAGGGGGTGGTGCCTTCTCGTCTCGGTCAGTCCGATGACGTCGTACTTGATCTTCCTGGCTTGCATCATCAGGTCCTCGACGGATGCTTCCGACGCAAGCGTGCGGGCGTTGTAAGTACAGATCGTCATCCTAGTCCTTCTCAGTTTGCGCAGCCTGGTTAGGCCCTGAGATTTTAGCAGCCTCTCCGTACTCGTCCTTCCCATCGCTGCAGAAATGGGGGCTCTTTCGGGGTCAGGGGAATGAGGCCCTTTAGTGCTGCTGTGTTTGACTGGAATACAACACGGGTAGCTAGTCAGGCTCTGTCGTGCGGGCGAAGAACTCCGGGCAGCCAGCCAGACTGCCCGAAGGGACGGGGCGAGACTTAAGGCGGCCTCGAATCGCCTTACATGTACTCCCAGTCTACCGAGTGCAAGCTTTTGGCCGAGCCGACACAGTTACAATCCGCACAGTCACGGACACATCCACGCACACAGTGCACGAACATGCCGCTCCCACGCACAAGGAACGCATCGACCCGACACAGCAGGAGCAAGGAGTCCATCCCCTGCATTCCACCTGCGTCTCTGGGCAGTACACGGTCGCATTTGGTTCGCGTTTAATTCCCCTATCCACCACCCGGGGACGCGCCACGTGGCCCTGCGACAAGCGGCCCGAGATCCCTCTTAACAAGAGAGCCCGAAGGCTCTCTATCGAGGGAGATCCGTGGAAGAATAAGAATGTACAAATTTCAAAAAAATTGGGAACCTTTCAAATCAAACTGGACACTTTCTGAGTCAAATTGACACTATTCTAAACAACCTGACGCTTTTGAAATCGAAGTGAACATCTTCTAGATAGATCAAAACGTAGATCAAAACGAGCGTTTTCCTGGCTAAACTAGGGGCTCTTTAACACGGTCAAAATATTTTTTTTGTTCAAGGAAAATTTACCATGTCTCTCCTTCAAATATTTAATTCACCCACCCAATAAGTGAACACATTGTATGGAATTTTGCAAAATTCTTATTTTTAAGAAAAATTATTAATGAGTGCCAAAAAGAGGTTGCGCCATGCGGTCCGCTGTTTTTATTCGATTGATAGTAGAATTTCTGTTGCATGAAATTTCACACCTGTAAACGATAAAACAAAAACAATTGTGAAAAACACATAGACCTTCACTTCGATAATTCGTGTAGGCAGCATTTACACTATCAATCGAATGAAAATCGCGACCAGTTTTTCGAGTGCCTGACGCGCTCTTTGCTTCTAATTCAGTTCAAATCAGTTTCTTTAAGCCTCAATTGGCCGGTATCGAGGTTGTAAGCTGTCACAACGATGTCTTGTTGCGATCAAAACTTCTAGTGCCAGGCGGGACTCGAACCCGCACCTCCCTCTGATCGGGCGGGAATGCTCTACGCCATTACACCACCGGCGCCGTTTGATCGAACGCAACATCCACACCTCGTGAGATCGATCAGCACCCACCCGCATCCGGGATGAGCTGGCCGCTGATATCAGCATGGGACCAGTTAAGCTGATGGTCTTGATAGAAACAATTCAAATCATGTTGCGGTGTTGCGTTCGATCAAACGGCGCCGGTGGTGTAATGGCGTAGAGCATTCCCGCCCGGTCAGAGGGAGGTGCGGGTTCGAGTCCCGCCTGGCGCTAGAAGTTTTGATCGCAACAAGACATCGTTGTGACAGATTTTAATTCAGTGATTGCCGACTTGTTGCAACTTGAACCCTTACCTTCTGCCTTACAGGCATTTGCTACGCTTTACGCCACCGGCGCTGTTTGACCGCACACATAACTCAATTTTTTACTTTTCTCCTGAGGAAATAAAAATTTTACAAAATTATTATACATATTCGGGCATCTGAACCAAAAAAAATTTCCAAGAAAGATATACCAAACTTTCTCCGAACAAAAATTATTCTAACCCATGTTTGAAAGTGTGTAGTTTAATCTGTAATAAAGTAGTTTCGATTTGGAAGACGTTCGCTTTGGTTTCAAGAGCATCAATCTTATTTAGAAGACTGTACAACAATACATGAGAAGTTTTCAATTTGATTTGGAAAGTGTCCGATTTGACGTGAAAGTGGTATATATTCCGGTTTAATTACCCAAGTTTGAGATTGCCCGATATATACGGCACGTGTACCACCGTGTGGCAATCGAAGTATAGACTCGTATTAGCAGTGATGAAAGTCAGCTTTTTACCGTCTTCGTTATTTGGAACGTCATCGTCAAACAGGATCATGGATTCATCTATAAAAAATACTGACATTAAAGGGAGACAGGTGAGCTGCAGGAAGAGACACACATTTCATCATGCTTCTGGGATCACTCCTTTAAATAGCTACAACACTTCGTCCTCATATTACGCCCTGTATACGCAACCCAAAGGGAAGAGCTATGGCTGCTAAAGCGTTCACCTCAATTATTCGGTTGTAACGAATTAAATGGCACTGGCTCGCGCTATTTTTGGCGCGTCTTTACGCGTTTGATCAAAAACAAACCGTAACATGTGGCATATCATTTAGAAGCGCAAACTTTGCTCTACCGGTGAGTACCAAATTTTCTATGCAAAATTGGGAAAACTTTAGAGTTTTATTGACTTTTTTGCAGATGGACAAAAGGGTAATCCGAGGCATTTACTTGTATGAATTTAGGCACTACAGCTAAGGAGGCGGACGAGAAGATCAACGCCGCATTCGGTCAAGGATGTTCCACAATTCGGACGGCGTATCGTTGGTATCAGAAGTTCCGGAATGGAGACGAGAGCTTGGAAGAACATGAAGGTCGTGGGAGGCATAGTGATGTTGATGAGGACAAGCTGAGAGATGTGGTAGAGGAGGATCCACACAAAGGTACCAGGGAGATAGCGAAGGTTCTTGGCGTCAGTCACAACACAGCTGCCCGGCATCTGAAGGAAATTGGAAAGACCAAAAAGCTGGAAAGGTGGGGGCCTCACGAGCTGTCTGAGGAGCAAAGAAACCGACGATGTGAGATCTCGTCCGCACTGCTTCTACGGAACGAAACGGACCCATTCCTTGATCGCATCGTAACCTGTGACGAGAAATGGATAACGAAGGACAACAGGCGACGATCGGCACAGTGGGTGGACAGTGATGAGAACCCCAAGGTTTTTGCGAAGCCGGAGTTGCACCAAAAGAAAGTAATGGTGACAGTATGGTGGTGTTCGCTGGGAATTATTCACCACAGCTGCCTCCCTCCCGGTGAATCCATCACGGCAGAGAAGTACTGCATTGAAATTGAAGAAATGATGAAAAAGTTGAAGGATATCCGGCCGGCCTTGGTAAACCGAAGGCGAGTTCTCCTTCTGCACGACAATGCTCGCCCCCATGTAGCACGAATGACGTTGCAGAAATTGAATGAGCTGAGCATTGAAACTCTACCACATCCTCCGTTTTCTCCCGACCTCTCCCCAACAGACTACCGTTTCTTCGAGCATCTTGGCGACTTCTTGGAAGGGAAAATATTCAAATACCAACAGGATGCCGAAAGTGCCTTCGAAGATTTCGTCAATTCCAGAACTTCTAATTTTTATGCTACTGGAATAAAAAAGCTTGTGTCACGTTGGCAAAGATGTGTAGAATCAGAAGGTTTTTATTTCGATTAATAAACTAGCCTACAAGCCGAGATATTAACTGTTTAAATTTGCAGTGGTTCAGTGCCATTTATTTCGTTACAATATAATAAAAGTGTGCATAAATAATAAATAAATAAATAAATATCGATTCCCTGCGCCACCTAATCGATATTAGTAGCTTTCATGAAGCAGTGCGGCGCGTCGAGTAAGGTATAAATCCTGTCTCACTTGGTTATAAGGAAGCTCACCCGTGGTAGATAATGTTCTGGAGAAGATGGGCTCGAGCTACTATGCCTCGCTAGACCTTCTAGTCATTGATTTGCATAAGCACAGAAGATAAATGACAGTATTAATCATCCCCTATGAAATGCACGGCGCATTCCACTTCTCTGGGATTTCGTGGAGGCAATTTGAAGGTATCATTGACCTATGTGATGACTTGCGGTGGCCAATCGATAAACATGTCAGTATTTTTTCCTTCCAAGACAAGTATGGTAGGGGGGGGGAAGGGGAGGGGTTCGCCCAGGCCAGCCAAGCCTTTCACCCCTCCCCCCCCCCTGGGAGGGTGAAAGGCTTGGCTGGCCTGGGCGGAAAATCCGAACCCAGAACCTTACACCACTGTGCACGCGACAGACGTCGTCGCATCGGGCTGAGCTAGCATGCACTTCTGATTCCAATGGTTCAGCGATAATTCACTGTTGTAGTGCCAAAACGCAATTTCTCCTTTGTGAGCGGCGTTTACTGATTTTCATGATGTAGCTGCACCATATTTCATGTAAAATAGTGTAGTAATAATATGGGAAGGCGCGTGTAGCGCAGTCGGAGGAGGTGCCGGCTGTCACGTGCACCCGATGCCAGGTTCCTGGTTTGGATACTCGCCCAGGACAACCAAGCTTTAAACCTACCGGGGTCGGCGAATTGATACCAGATTTGTCTGGGAAGGGTAAAGCGCTAATCTGCTCATCGTTTCGCCACCGCAAGTCATTGTATGGCTAACTACACATTCAAATCGCCTCCACGATATTCCGTAGAAGGAGAATGCATGGAGCATCCCAAAGGGATCTAGTAACGCTGTCCCTCATCTTTATTGTTTTACCGATATGGAAAAGAGTATGACAAAAAAAAGTATTTAAGCATGCCATGCCTAGAAAAATGGAACTAGAGAACGCGTGAAAATTCCGCAGCTCCAGGCATCAGGTCAATTTTCAGCGTCGCATTGTGAATCTGGGTATCGCCTTGTAAGTCGTCGTCTTCGCCTTCTCATTACCACTACAAGATGATTCCCATCTTTCTGGGCCGACGTCTGCAGTGGAATATGACAAATGAATTCGCGACGTCCAGAAAATTATAGGGCAAGAACGATGACGTGTTTTGCGAAAGCCATTGCTCTCTCCAGACGTGTGCTCGGTCCCCAAAATAGTGCTGATTCATAGCTTTTAAGCCTGGATAGGAAGCATTGCTTACCGTAGCTGCTCCAATGATGTCGTCCCGACATACTGCCGGCTGGACCTTCTTATACGTAGTTCGGGTGGTACCGTTGGTGCATGGCTCGGTGACTGGGTAGTAGTCCGACGGGCGACAAGCTGGGCGTTCGGAGCAGCGTTCTGCCTTCGGACCTGAATCAAAGCACTCGTAACCTGGTTTCTGAGTGAGTCAAAGAAAAGGAAGGGACGTACCGGAGTAGTGCGTTTGAGGACAGTGTCCGCATTTTGCCGCCCCTTTCGGCGCGAAGAATCCAGGACCACATGGGGTACATTCAGCTGCTCCGCCAGCTGACGACGTGCCTGGTGGGCATAGTGTGCACTCTCTGGTGAACGCTAGGCCTGAAGACAACAATTCTAATTGTAAGCATAAGTAGGGCGCATGCGCTTCTGAGCGATTTCCGTGGCAGACGCGAAGTTAAGTAGCTCAGCTTTGGAGCGACATCTTCTCTCACCACGTAGCAGTACTCTCACAAGGAGAGCCTCCACAGAAGACGCTGTCAACGCCTAAGCCTGAGCCCCACCAGAACAAGGTGATGCTCCCCGTTTCGAGGTGTCGGGAAGGTGTCATCATTCGGAACTCATCGAGAGCGGTTCCAGCAATGATGCCAAGGTCTGCTTTTTTCAAGTTGACCTCGTGCAGGCTGAACTCCGCCAGAATCGGTTCCAACAGCTCTTCAGGAGTGGCATTGCCCTTTAGCGAGACCACACGTCGCGAACTAGGCTTTTCAAAAACTCGAAGACTTTGGCTGGGAGCATCTAACTCATCCACCTTACAGCCCAGACTGTGCTCCGAGTGGCTACCACTTCTTTCGTTCGCTGCAGCACTCCTTTGCTTTAACACAACTTACTAATGTGGAGTCACAATGCACCTCTAAGGATTTTTCGCCTCAAAACCACAAGAATTCTAAAGGTATGGAATAGACCAGCTACCTGATAAATGGGAAGCGGTTCTGCGTTCCAACGGATCTTACTTCGATTAAAGATTGCTATTAGTTATTTGTTAATAAACACTTTTGTTGAAGGTCCTTGAGAGTCTACGAATTTAGTTAAAATCCTAATTAAAATCTGACGTTAACGAAAATGCCATTGGAACAATCAGATACGCTGGAGTGGAAGTTAGTGGAAGACATTTTGCAGGACGGATATTTGTTATAAGCACTCCACCACAGTTGTCTTCTCTGAGCAGAACTGTCTTGGATTTTGGGGCAAGCATACGTGGCAGAGAGACTGGCATTGTGCTGATATGTGTGGGGACTGACACCAACAATAAGGGGTAAAGGATAAAGAACGACGTTAGTCAAACCCATTTGGAATGCGCCACGCTTTCTACTTTGACGGAATGTCGTGGAGGCGATTTGAACGCGTATTTGGCCATGCAGTGGCCAGCCGATGAACAAGTCAGCGCTGTATACTCCCCACAGAAGTCTGCTAGCAGTTCATCAACCCTGGAGGGATGGAAGGCTTGGTTGGGAAACTCTGAACGAAGAGTCTTGAGTCTCGCTGAGTACACGCTACAACCGGCGCTTTCTCCGACTACGCTACCACCCACCCTTGTGGGTCACGTTGTACTTAAAAACGTAAATGTTTGAAGGCAAAGATTAGCTTGACATATTTCAAACCGCAAGCTGTGCTTTTATGCAACCATGCAGGTAATATAAATATTAAAAGGGAGAAAAAATATTATTAGGTTAAAAACTAAGTCCCGCCTTTTTTAAACATTTTATTCTCGATTTTGCTCGAAGTTTCTTTGCATAGTGCTGCATGTCGTTCGAAAGAGAATTTCTGTCAGAACTCATGTTTCGCTGTTCCCCGTTTTGATTTTTGTCAATTTTTAGGCCATTGAAGTGGAAAGTTTAACAAAAAAGATGAAATTGACCTTTGCCGGCAGCACCTTCTCTAGGCTTACGTTTGAGTTTCTTTTCCATAAGTTATACACCATTCGAAAGAAGGCGAGTTGTTCTACAAGACCGTGCATAGGGTTTTTCCGTTCATTTTGATCTTCGTTAATTTTTAGGCAATAAAGTCCAGAAGGCTTAGAGACGACGAGAGACAAAAGACAATTTTTATCAACAGTCCCTAATCATCATTTTAAAAAATTGGACAGTGTTATATGTCGATCGAAAGAAAATGTTTTGCTCTATCAAAGCGTTCGTTCTGCAACTTGTCCATGCTGACTTTTGTCAATTTTTAGCGGAATGCTAAAAATTAGAAAAATGACCCATACCGATATTTTCGCAGTGTGTGATTTAAAAGAGAATGTTTTGTTTTGTGAATATGTGATTTGTCCTTTGGTTCCTTTAAATTTTGCTAGTTCTCGGGTTCAGGTCTAAAAAAATAACCAAGCAGTAGGAGCTGCTGATGAAATACTTATGCCTTCTGGACACTCCACTTTAAGGCAAAAGAGTTAAAGTTTAAAAAAATCGAAAATCAAAATGAACAAGAAATCTCAGCATAACGTTGAACAAAAAAACTCTAACATAGGAGAACCTTTCGTCGAAGGTCATTTTTATTTTTTGACTTTACAATTTAATTACTTTAAAACTGACGGAAATCGAAATAGAAAAAAAGAAAAAAGGAACCGTATTTTCTGATAAAGGAAAAAAGGATAAAGGACGGAGTTATTCAATTCCGTTTGGGATGCGCCACGCATTCTTCTTGTACGGGATGTCGTGGAGGCGAGTTGAATACGTCTTTGGCCATACAATGACTTGCGGTGTCCAGCCGATGAACAAGTCAGCGCTTTATCCCTGCCAGACAAGTCTGGTACCAATTCACCGACCCCGGAGAGATGGAGGGCGTGGTTGGCCTGGCCGGGAAATCCGAACCACGAACCTGGTATCGGTTGCGGGCGACAGCCGGCACCTCCTCCGACTGCGCTCCACGCTTTATATAATGTTACGCAAAAAAACTTTCAGCGAAATTCAGAACAAAATGTTTATAAAACGGCGAGGACTTAGTTTTCAACCTTATACAAATAGTGAATTAGAAGTATTTTCCTGCCCGGGACACGTACTGGTCATCATGCAAAATCTTACCAAGCACGTCGATTCTTGAGATCCGTATCGGTTCAGACTTTGCCTTCAATCCGGCGCTGTTCGTTACCACCCAGCTGACGACGTTGGCACCTGAAGCAATGTATAGGCTACTACTTCAACTTCTCCAACAAGTTTGACTGCGACCGTACCACTTCGAAGGTCGACAGTCCTCTTCTGCCAGTCGCCAGTCGCCTCCTCCTTATGCGTCTTGGCGGCACCTCCAGCGTATTTCGTTAGAAGTGATTGCATTGTATCTCTGAAACGAACAAAACCGTTGCAGACAATAGTAGAACACTTAGCGACATTGTAAGAGGAGGGTCACGCAGGCTATAGTTGGCTATAGCTTCTTGAATTTTTTTCAAACGAACGAGAGAACTAAATAAATCAATTTTAGTACATGTCGCGAAATAGGACAGCATTGGGAGCCGGGAGAGGGTATAGATAAAATAAAGGATAAAGAACGGCGTTAGTCAACCCCTTTTGGGATGCGCCACGCATTCTTCTACTACGGGATGTCGTTTAGGCAATTTGGATGCGTATCCGGCCAATCAATGACTTGCGGTGGCCAGCTGATGAACAGGTCGGCGCTTTATCCTTCCCAGACAAGTCTGGTAGCAACTCACCGACCTCGCAGGGATGGAGGGCTTGGTTGGCCTGGGCGGGAAATCCGAACCAAGAACCTGGTGTCGGGTGCACGCGACAGCTGACACCTCTTCCGACTGCACTACACACGCCCATGAGTATAGACAAAACACGATTAATAAGTTAAATTTATTTGGAATTTATGGGGCTTTTCCGTTTTGCTACCGCTCATCTGCTAATCGAACAAATAGCGGCTAATCTCTTACTGATCCCGGAGCTTTGATGCTGCTTCCAATTAGACATATAGCTCTTAAGAGGATTATCTGGGTAACAACAAGCGTAATTCGTCCAGTGGAAACTGAGTACGCAGCAGACGACGATGGAATGAATGACTGATACAAGTCAGCATAGCGTGACAGGCTGACAAAGTGAAGTACATTTATAGAAATTGGGCACATGTCTACGATATGACCACGGTCAGAAAGAAAAAAATGGCATTAAAAAAGGCTGGAATAGGTTTGCTCAAGAAGTCATGTAGGCACGTCAATCGCTCAAGTTTGTTGGTTAAGGTTTTCACCTCGACTTTGAATCTACAAAACAACGTGCGAAAGTTATTTACTATTCCAAAGAGTTCTGCGAAGAAATTAAGAAAAAAAAAAGAAAAAGAAACTTGTCGTTAACACGGCCTACATGGAAGGCAGAAACGCGCCAGCCAATCAGAGATGGCACCAACCGTGTACGTCCCTCTGAATGGGTGCCGGCTCTGACTATATAGGTGGATCTCCCCTTCCCCCACCATGTAGGCCACTTTAACGACTAGTACCGAAAGTACTTACCGGTAGCTCTGGCACTGCTGATTGCGGACGTCGACATGCAGCGATAGAGCTCTGTTGTTCTTCGGCATTCGATAGGAGAACTCGACGAATCCGGGTCGAACGAGTTTCGCAGAGAAGGACAAGCGGGAGATGCATGGCGATGGAATGTAGAGCAGCTCCGCATCTCGTACAATCCACCCAGTTCTAAAATTAGTCAAAAATAATAATAAATATAACTAATAAATATAACTAAGCAAATCATACCCAAAGTAAGGAGCAAATAAAAGTGACACTGCACGCAAACAATGGTTTAAAAATTAAAGGAAATGGTGGCTACTAAGCGTAGTAATGACAAGTTTAATATTGCATTTTCCTTTGCAAAATAATTCTGCTTGAAAATGACATCTTGAATAACCAAGAGGATCGAAAGCTGGCTTTCACAACTGCGAATACGAAATTCAAACTTCTGCAGCCACGCCGTGGTATACATTCGGTCTATTCCAAATAGTCTCAAACTTGGGTAATTAAACCGGGAATGTACACAATTTCCACATCAAATAGGACACTCTTCTAAACAAACTTGATGCTTCTGAAATCAAAATGAACATCTTTCAAATCGAAACGAGCTTCTTGCAGGCTAAGCTGCAGATTTTCCAAGATGGTTGTAATAATTTTTTTTTGTTCAAGGAAAATTTTGCATGACTTTCTTTGAAAATTTTCTATTTCAGACCCCCGAATGAGTACAATAATTTTGTAAAATATAATTTTTGAGAAAAAATAATAAACTATTATAAAACTTGCTTTAAAGCGCAACAAGGCATCAAACATTTCGTTCATCGAAAGGAAAGATTGCGCCATACGCTCGGTCAGCTCGTTGCGATTTTTATTTGATTAGAAGCGTACACGCTGCCTCCATAAAGCATCAAAGCTAGGTTGTAATTTTTGATCTTAGTTTGTGTTGTATCGTTTATAAGTGTAAAACTATTTATATGCAAACGAAAAAATTTCTATCAACCGAATAAAAATAGAGGCGTCTTGGGCGAGGGCTTGGCGAACTGTCTTCTTGCAGCACTAAAAATGGGCGCCTTTCTGCTCTCTTACAAACAAACTTTGAAACATTAGTTTTTCTAAAAAAAAAAGAATTTTATAAAATTCCAAAGAATGTGTTCTTATTGAGCAGGTGAACTAAGACTTAAAAAAGTCATACTAAATTTCCTTTGGACAAAAAGTTTCAATATTTCACAAATTCAATATTTATTATATTACATTAATTATTCAGTTAGTTAATCATTTCTGAAAAGATTTTAATTCAACGTCTATGAAATCTGTCCCGATTTGGAAGACGTTCACATTGACTTCAAAATCGTCAAACTTGTTTAGAACGGTGTCGAAATTGATTTGAAAAGTGTCCATATAGATTTTAAGAGCGTCCAATTTGACATGATAATTGAATAAGAGGGAGAAACAAAGCGTGTTCTTCAGCAAAAAGGGTAGCAAATTTTGGCGGGAATTTTTCTGTCGGTAACAGCCATCCAATATAAAAAACTACCTTCCTTTTTTTACACTACATTCTTTTGTTATTTCCACCGTTCTTAGTTGTTTTACTAATTTTTCTTGCTTCTGTGTAACAAGGACTGCTTTGCACTGAAATGAGCTCGATAGTTCGTTGGGCTCGCGCAAGCACAGCAGGGGGAGGTGCCAGCTGCCGTGAGCATTTCAGTTCTAGATAATAGTTCAGATTTTCCACCCAGGGACACCAAACCTTCCATCCCTTCATAGTCGCCGAATTGTTACCAGACTTGTCTAGGAAGGGTAGAAAACTGAATTGTCCATCGACTGAGCGCCGCAAGTCTTACATAGGCCAAATACGCATTCAATCAGCTTTCTCGATATCCCCTAGAGGTAGAATGCCCGGCTTATCCTGCAAAAGGCCTTCATCCTTTTATGACTTCTGTGTCATTACATGAGGCTTCCTGCATGAATATGTCTACATCCTCAAGGGTACTATTTATTTTAGGCCTGCACATTCACTGCAAGGATGGAGCAACCGATCATCCAGCTGTTGAATAATGCGTCTGAACTTCAAACACGTCATCACTTCTTCAAAGCTGGAGATGTATGTAATAAGTTGTGGTCCAAGTGGAGTGAAAAATGGGGCGAAAATTTGTTGTACTTTACATCTTTAACAAACAAAAGGATAGGGAATAAAGTACGGCGTTACTTAATCCGTTCTGGGATAAGCTACGCATTCTACTTCTACGGGACGTCGTGGAGACGATTTGAATGCGTGTTTGCCATAAAATAACTTGCCAAATAAGCCCTTTATCCTTTCCAGACAGGTCTAGTTCACCCGAGGGATGGAAGGCTCGCTTGGCTTGTACTTGAAATCCGAATCAGGAACCTGGTATCGAGTGCACGCGACAGCCGGTACCTCCTCCGACTGTGCATTCCAGTGGATTTTACCCTAATTAAAATGTGAACATTGAACGAAGTTATGCTTTCTTGAAGTCAGAAGTCGAAAGCAACAGAAACTTTCGGTACCGGACCGGATTCGGATCGGATCTGATAGAAGTAAAGTGCTTGGTGTGGCCCTCAGAGGTTTTGACTATTGGCGCTATTTAGTTTTCATCCTATATGGGACAAAAGTAGTGTCCGAAAAACACCTTTGCAACCGTTTTCCTGTTTTTATCGCTTGTGCTTGCTAAAGATATGCGCGTGTAGCGCTGTCGGAGGAGGTGCCAGCTATCGTGTGCGCCCGATACCAAGTTCTTGGTGGTATTTTCCCCCAGGCCAACCAATCCTTCTATCCTCCGGAGTCAGCGAATTTGTACCGGATTTTTCTGGGAAGGATAAAGCGCTGACTTGTTGATCAGGTAGTCATCGGGTCAAATACGCATTCAAGTTGTTTCCACGACACCCCGTAGAAGTAAACTGCGTGGCGCATCCCGAAATAGATTGAGTACTGTCGTTTTGTACCCTCTATCCTTTTCAAATCTACCACATCTAGCATATCTACTTCTCCTAGCCCAAAAGCTCCACCCATGCTTCCTTTCTCACCAAAACAACCGACTCTGAGTTTTCAAGATTCTCAACGACAACAAAAACATGCGCTCCCTAATTATCCCTAATGTAAGTTTAACACATTGACGACAATATGAGCCACCGGTGGCTCATAACTTTTCGCGCTTTTTTTTGTACTCCTGCCGTCGGTTTTTTATGGATGTTTTCTCTGTTTCCTAATTACTTATGATGGGAGAATGTCCAACAGGAATAAGCAAGAAAATTGTCTCTGCTTAGATAGGAAGATACCAATTTTACAATCAAATCAACTCCAGTGAGTATTTTTCACCCAAACTTTGCCCAAGGAGGTTATTTGGAGTGCTGATCACAAATCTGACATCTTTTTTTCAAAATTTGGGTCGATTACGGTAGGTTACGGTTGGTACGGGTGAGTAAGGCTGTCGCAGTCATAGTCACCGATTTCGCCTACACTTCGACTATTGGGGTTATTTGGGGTGCTGATCACGAATCCGTCATTTTTGGTATTACGGCAGAAAGGTAGGTTACGGTAGGTACGGGTGATTAAGGCTGTTGGCGATTACCCGTACCTACCGTATCCCACCGTAATACCAAAAACGGATGTCAGATTCGTGATCAGCACCCCAAATAACTCCCCCCCCCCCCCTTGGGCGACGTTTGGGGAAAAACGGTGATCATGACCTCGGCAGCCTAGTCACCCGTACCTACCGTAACCTATCGTAATCGACCGAAATTTCATAAATAGATATATGATTTGTGATCAGCACCCCAAATAACGCCTATGGTCGAAGTTTGATAGGAAAAAACACATAAGACAAAGAAGTGGTCCGCGAGGGACATTATGAGCCACCGGTGGCTCATAGCGCGCGCGCGCGTAGAAATGCGCGCGTGTCCCAGGCGGCTTTCTGCCGCAAAACGCGATTGTCGTCAATGTGTTAAGAGGCTCGTTGAAAGATATCTCCTAGAGGAACTAAGCAGCAGTTCTTGTGCGTTTTGTTGTTGTGATCGGCTTTTTGTGTGCTTTGTGTTGTCACTGCGTGTAATTGTAATAATTTGCACGTCTAAATTAATTAACTAATGAATAAAAAGGAGGCCTCGAACACTCACTCAGGTGGACAAGGTACAGCACTCATCGGTGTGTCGTCAAGTTGTATGGAGTTGGCGTCGAAGTTCTCGACAGAGAACCCTGGCGGCAAGGTGTAGAACTCCTCGAATCGAGCGCCGCCACCGAGACTATATTGACCTGAAGAGTTTATTAAATTATTCATTCGAAAAATTATTTCAGACATCTTTTCTATGAGCTATGAATAAATGATGGAAGGCTATTTTTCTACAATCAAGATTAGAGACGCTGTCGCTTTGGCCAAGTTGTCGAAAATTAGGTGGGCCAGCCATGTAATGCACTTCGCAGACACCCGTTGGACGAGAGCCGTCACCAACTGGATTCCACAGGATGTAAAGAGGATGCCCACCCGCGTGTTGGTCGAACTTCTTCGCGAAAGCCCTGAACGACCGCTATGACGCTCTTCGTGCCCCTCCAGCGAGGAGGATCCATTGGAGCACTCTGGCGCGCGACAGGGACGAATGGAGACGCTGCTGGCGCCCGCTCGAGCAAGCCGATGATCAACGGGACGACAAATGACGACAGATAGAGGAGAAGTTATCTGCAAGCTGGGCCTGCACCTTATGCCTGCTTGACTGTGTTTCAGGCAAAAAATGCAGGATATTCTTCAAAATGAGAGCAATAAGCCGGTCCATTCAGATGTCGGGGCTTCAAGCAAACCTATTCGACCAGACGTTATGAGGGTATGACGTGGGCCAGAATTGAACGTTTAGGGCCACTTCAAGCACACTTAGATGACGTATTCGGAAGGGCAACTATAAAAGTGCACATCAATCCGGGCATGTCTTGCATGGGTAAGACTGGCCAATCTTTATAGAAATTGCGCGCACGTCTATGGTAAGAAAGATGACTTTCAAAAATCAGCGAGGCCGTTGTGGTGGCCATATCAGAAAGGAAAGGAACAGGAAATCAGTGTGGGCGAGGCAGAAAAGATACTCTTACTATGCTGAAAAAGCTTAAGGAGAACATAGTTACCTGGAGGGCAAGGTCGACAGGACTCAGTCATCAGATCCAAGTAGTTTCCAGCCGAGCACGAGAACGCTGAAATGAGTTGCGTTTGGCCCCGTTTATATTTCGACGCGACGCGACGCGACGCCACGTATAGTGGATATAAGCCGCGTGCACACTCCGCTGCGGCAGTGCGGCAGCCACGCTGAAGCATAGCGCGGAAGGGCGGAGTTACGGCCCCCGCAGACTTCTGCGGCGAGCGGCGGACGGCGGACGGCGAAATCGCTGAGCGGCGCTGCTCGGCGGCGCCGCTGAGCGGCGACGGCGAACGGCGAAACCGCTGAGCGGCGCCGCTCAGCGGTTTCGCCGTCCGGAAGCCGTCCGGAACCGCTGAGCGGAACCGCTGAGCGGCGCCGCTCAGCGCTTAACCATAGGGCAGGGACGCAGAGCTCGCCGCCGGTGCCGCTGGCGGCGAGCTCTGCGTCCCTGCTCTATGGTTAAGCATAGGGCAGCGGCAACGCCGCAGAAGTCTGCGGGGGCCTTTACACTGCGGCAGCGGAGGCCGCAGTGAGGGGGTGTGCACACTTTCGCTGCCGCAGTGCTGCTGGCAGCGCCCGCAGCGGCAGTGGCAGCGAGGAATGACCCGGGCATTCCTCACTGTCGCTGCGTGCGGCCGCGGCGCAGTCCAACAGTGCCGCAGTGTGCGAGAACAGCTCCGCTCACATTCCACTGCCCGCTGCTCAGTGCAAAGTGTGCACGCGGCTATATTGATTGTGCGACGCGATCGATCAATTTGGCCTCAATGCGCGGACATCGCTTCGCGTCGCGACGAAGTATAAGCAGGGCCTTAGGCCCCCACAGAGTTCTGCGGCAACGCCGCTCGCTGCTATGGTTAAGAATAGGGCAGGGACGCCGCCGGCGGCGAGCTCTGCGTCTCTGCCCTATGATTAAGCATAGGGCCGCGGCGCTGCCGCAAAACTTAGTGGGGGCCCTTAGGGAGGACCCGAATTGCATGACCATAAGTATCAGTTAGCACTAATTTTTCGCAGTAATTGATTCATACACTAGAACGGTAATAAATAGGAAAATAATAAAAAAATCAGGGTTCTATTTTGTAAAAAAAAACAGGTCAGGGCACAACTTTTTTTCCAAAAGTGCTGTTCGGTTGTTAAATAAAGCATTTTCAGGGGACTTCTTGCACCTGACGCTCGGCTCGTTTAGGTCTAAGGTCAGTAAAGCTATTGCAGAGGCGTTCTGAAATCTCATCCCTGTCCTGTCTTTTCTCTGTTTTCCTCAACTATCTCTTACCCCTGAAATTTCGTTTTATTCTATTCTATTCTATGATTTCTTGTCTGTCAGAATCGGTTTGCGGCTTTTTTTGTTGCTGCCACTTGGTGATTGATTGTCAGGGTGTTGCAAAACGTAGTTCAATTGCTGAGTTCTAGAATAAATAAATAAATAAATAAATAAATAAATGGACTCACAGCAGTTGAGACCCTTAGTAGGTTCAGGTAGGCCTTCGCATGTGACGCCATGTAGCGGCACTGCCACCCTCCATCGTGAGCCGTCTGGTCCGCATTCCGTGTAGTCGAACTCGTAGTCGGACGGACCGCAGGGTCGGCCGAGGACCGGTAGGCTTTGCCATAACAGCAATAGGCTGAAAAGATATACAATTTTCACGTCGAAATGCACACTTTTCAAATCAAATTGGGCGTTTTTCAAAGTAGTCTAAGGCTTTTGAAATCAAAGCGAACTCTTCCAAATCGAAATGAGCTTCTTCTACATTAACCTGGAGACTCTAAAAAAGGGCACAGAATACGCTCCATATCCGATTGACGTTGAATTTTGGCATGTCGTTTAACAGTGGTGCAGGATATTGCGAAGATGCTGAGCCAAGACTGTTGTCGGGTCCTTATTCGGCCTATGTTTCGGCGTAATCGCCATTTTCTTCCTGCCTTAGGCCCCGTTTATACTTCCGGCGCCGAGCAACGCGACGGCATGTAGAGTGGCCAAACTGATCGACCACGTCGCTCAATCAATATAGCCGCTATACGTGGCGTCGCTTCGCTCGGCGTCGAAGTATAAACGGAGCCTAAAGGCCCCCACAGAGTTCTGCGGCAACGCCGCTTGCCGCTATGGTTAAGGCCTGAGTTATACTCCCGCGGGAGCATCCGCGGAAGGGCGGGAATCGCGCCGAGACTCCTCACCTGGCCAATCGTCGCGCCTCGCCACGCCCGCCTCCGCCGTGCACCATTGGTCCGCGGACGTTCCGCGGATGCTCCCGCGGGAGTATAACAGAGGCCTAAGGATAGGGCAGGGACGCCGTCGGCGGCGAGCTCTGCGTCTCTGCCCTATGATTAAGCACAGGGCCGCGGCGCTGCCGCAGAATTCTGTGGGGGCCTTAAGGGCCTGTTCATACTTTGACGACGAGCGACGCGACGGCATGTGATTTGGCCAAATTGATCGATCGCGTCGCTCAATCAATATGGCCGTTGGGGTCGTTTAGTATGCGCGCGACGCGATGCCATGTGTAAGGCCGGGGGCATACTTCCATCGCCGCGATGCCATCGCGGCGCTCATTTCATGGCCATTCCGCCGCACGCGGAAGAGCAGTCAAAGAAAACTTCGCCGCGGCCGCCGCAACAGCAGCGGTCGGCATGCGCGATAGCCGACGGGAAGTATGCACGAGGCCTAAGGCCCCGTTTATAGTTCGACGCCCGCGACGCGATTGATCAATTCGTACGTTAGGTCCCGTTTATACTTCGACGCGGAGCGACGCGACGGCATGTGATTTGGCCAAATTGATCGATCGCGTCGCTCAATCAATATGGCCGTTGGGTATGCGCGCGACGCATTGTCATGTGTAAGGCCTCTGTTATACTCCCGCGGGAGCATCCACGGAACGTCCGCGGATGCTCCCGCGGGAGTATAACAGAGGCCTAAGGCCCCGTTTATACTTCGACGCCGAGCAACGCGACGTCACGTATGGTGGCCATATTGATTGGGCGAAGCGATCGATCAATTTGGCCACTTTACATGCCGTCGCGTCGCTCCGCGTCGAAGTATAAACGGGACCTAACATCCGAATTGATCAATCGCGTCGCGGGCGTCGAAATATAAACGAGGCGTTACGCAAACAGCCGAAAGGCTGGTTGATCACCCTCTGATGGAGAATGATTTGATTGAGTTAACCAGCCCTCCGGCTATTTCCAAAACACTCTGAAGAAGGCGGTTGCGCTAAAACGTAAGGGTTAGTATAAATTTTAGTTCAAGGATAATTTAGTATGATTCCTTTGAAGTTTGTATTCAACTACTAAATAAGTGAACAACTTGAAGAAAGGATAGTGGTTTAAAGCTCTTTTAAAAGAGCATTTTTTTAAATGGCGTAGCATTTTAGCATTTTTGGCGGCCATTTTTTAGTGTCGAAAGGGAGATCGTGCCATGCCCTCGTCCAAGGCGTAGCGGATTTTATTTGATTTTGGCAAGATTTCTGCTTGTATGGAGTTTCAAATTTTAAAACGACACAAAAAAACATAGGCAAGGAACACGCATCTCTTCACTTTGACGGTTCTTGTAAGTGGCATTCAAACTGTCAATCATATAAAAATCGCGATGAGCTTTTCAAGTGCATAGCGGGATCTGGTCTTTTAAAGCATCATATGATTGTCGTCTTGTTGCGTTTTTAAACAAAAAATTTCTCAAAAAATAAAAATGTTATTCAAATACTTAATATTGTTCGTTCGGGCAGATGAACTAAAAATTTCAAAGAAGGTTATGCCTAATTTTTCTTGAACAAAAATCACTCCAACCATCTTAGAGAGCCAGTAGTTTATCCTGTAGAAACATTTCGATTTGGAAGAGTTCACTTTGATTTCAAAAGTTTCAAAGCTAGCTTAAAAGAGTGATCCGAGAAGTGCCTAATTTGATTTTAAAGGTGTCCAATTTGATTCGAAAAATGCCCAATTCGACGCAAAAATTGTAATTCTATGAATGAAAACGAGAAGGAAGAGAATGCTGGAAGTTAATGTTTTAACACTAGACGGATTTGTAAGAGAGCAAGGAGCGAAAGGAGCCATAATTCCTGTATTTGCAACTTCTAATCAGTGGCTGTGATTCTGATTCTATCGTACAGGCTGTCCAATAATTCTTGTCCGAAAATTTCACCATTTTTAATTTTTTTCAACTTTATTGAAAAACAAGTCTAATCAACAATATAATCACCACAGTTATCCACAACAGTGGCCCATCGATTGGGCAGGTCGCCGATGCCCTTTGCCCAGAACTCCGGGGGTTGCGACTCGAAGAAGTCCGCGATGTCGGATTTGAGATTGTCGTAGTTGGTGAATTTTCTTCCGGCCAAATGGTGCTTCAGCGGGCGGCACAAGTGGTAGTCGGAGGGGGCGAGGTCCGGGGAATACGGCGGATGGGAACCGTCTCCCAGCCGAGCGTCGCCAACTTCTGCTGGGTCTCCTTCGCCACGTGGGGACGCGCGTTGTCGTGCAGCAGGTGGACCGAGGCCCGTCGGGGATGCTTTTCTCGGATGGCGGCGGCTAGTTTCTCGAACTGATCGGTGTGGATGGAGGCGGTGACAGTCCTGCCTTGCGGGAGCAGCTCGAAGTACAGCATGCCCTTGGCGTCGCACCAGCAGCAGAGCATGATCTTCAGCGGGTGCAGGTCGGCTTTCGGCGTCGTCGGTGGCTCTCCTCCGCGCGGGATCCAGACGGCACGGCGGGCGACGTTGTCGTAGAGGACCCAGCTCTCATCCCCAGTGACCAGGTCCTCCAGAAACTCCTTGCGATGCGGACGAAGGAGGAGGGACTGGCAGACAGCCACGCGGCCTTGGTCCATTTTAGCTTGTACTGGTAGCTAGAGCGGCGACTGCGCCTTATATACCCCTAGCGTGGAACTCTGGAGAACCTTCTAGAAGGTTTTTACAGTTGCCTGATATTATAACACTTCTAAGAAAAATTATAGAATTTTGAAAATTTTCGGACAGGAATTATTGGACAGCCTGGGTTGTTCAAGTACGTCCAAACACGCATTCAAATTGCTTCAACGACACGTCGTAGAAGTAGAATGCGTGGCGCATCCCAAAAAGGATTAAGTAACGCTATTCTTCATCCCTCACCCTTTAAACGACATAGCGCGTCACTTCTAAACTGAGGAAACAATACGCGGAAATCCCAAGATCTATAAAAGCGTAAAAGAGTGAACAAATATGGCACGATAATTTCCTACAGTTTCTCAACGCGCTAGGATTTTCTCATTCCCAAGGGTACTGTATGACGAGGTGCTCACCAGAAATAGCTGCTGAACAGATTTCTGCGGCATTTTCTTGATTTAAAGAGCATGCTAGGAGATTAAGCGGGCGGATTGTGTTGTCGAAGTGCGTCGAGCGGAGAAAAGGACAGCCACAGGCAGTTCGCTGCGAAAAATCATTATTTCCTTAAATAGCCAGCCATGAAGACAATGAATGAACTTATCAACGCCCCGCGAATAGCAGAACGTGTGGAACAGCAAGTGGCCGTGTCCCAAAGAAGCCCTATAGACTTCTGATGATGAGTAGTAGTCGAGCAAAAATAATGAACTAATGACGAGAAAACATCACGGAAAACAAGATGAATGGCAGCAGCCATTTCGTACCTTGAGACCCTGTTTATGCTTCCGACGCCGAGCGACGCGATGGCATATATAGAGGCCAAATTGATCGATCAATGTGGCCACAATACGTGGCGTCGCGTCGCTCGGCGTCAAACTATAAACAAGCCCTAATGGACGGGATTGTCCAACTTTTAGAAAATAAAAGGATAAAGGACAAGGACAAAGGACGGTGTAATTCAATCCCCTTTGCGCCATGCATTCTACTTCTGCAGATATCGTGTAGGCCCTTTAAATGCACGTTTGGCCCACAGAATGGCTCGCAGTGGCCGGCCGATGAAGAACTCAACGCTTTTTCCTTCCCAGGCAAGTGTGGTACCAAATCAGCGACCCGGGAGAGATGGAAGACTTGATAGGCCCGGGCAGGAGATCCGAACCAAGATCCTGGTGAGCGCGACAGCCTGCACCTCCTACCACTACGCTAGCACGCGCCCAAGAAGCAAATGATAATGAGTAACTAAGGGACTATAGGGAAAAATAAGAAAATAATTCAAAAGATTTAGGCCTATGTTATACTCCCGCGGGAGCATCCGCGGGACGTCCGCGGACGGAAGGTGCACCGCGGACGGTCGTCGTCGTCCCGGGACGGCTAGCGCAGCATTGGAGCGCGTTTCCCGCGCCGAACTCCATGGGACGGCTGCCCTCCCGCGGGCGGGAAGTATAACAGCCCCTTCGTCGTCCGTCGGCGGCGATCCGCGGACGGCGGGCGTGGCGGGCCGCGACGAGTGGCCTGGCGCGGGGTCCCGACGCGATTCCCGCCCATCCGAGGAAGCTCCCGCGGGAGTATAACAGGGGCCTTAGGCATCTGTTATACTCCCGCGGGAGCATCCGCGGAACGTCCGCGGACCAATGGTGCACGGCGGAGGCGGGCGTGGCCAGGCGCGGCGATTGGCCAGGTGAGGAGTCTCGGCGCGATTCCCGCCCTTCCGCGGATGCTCCCGCGGGAGTATAACTCAGGCCTTACAGTGCAAGAAAATGTTAATAGACAGCGACAAAAATTAGTAAATAACTAATGTGATAGAAAAAATGTAAAAATTACATTCAAATCTTATGCTTAAAACTCTCAGAGAGAAAATCATGCGAAGTGATTGTTTCTGTATTTGTTTATTTATCTGAAATATGCTATATCCACGCAACTATACATTATACAATGAACATATCAGAAACGAAATAAAATTTCAAAAAAGGGGCGGATCGGAGGTGACATTTCTCGTAATAAACTTTTTTTTTAAAGGCTACTGCAGCTTTATATACACAGTTATACCAAACTAAGCGAGGTCAGTTCAGTTAGCGAACAGATCGCAGTAAAATTTCGACGCACATTTCAAAGTAGAATAATCCCGGACGCAAGAAGAACATTTTAAAACGCGAACGAGGAAGAATATCATGAAGTGGCTGATTTAGTTACTTTCTAATGAATTTCACGGAATTGAATGGCTGCTGCATCACTTTTTAAATGGCCTTTTCGATATATGTTTTGTAAGCGAGCAGCAACACTTGGGTATCGTTGGACTTTAGAATTTTGGAGAATAGATTCAACGATTGGCCTTGTTTACCAATTGAATTTAAAATTTTACCTGTGAGATCTACGAGAAGGTCTTCACAAATAATCTCATTTCAATTTAGCCGGAATTGAATGCGAAAACGTGGCCCGTAGCTCATCATCATTCCAGCCGAGGCATGAACCCAATGCCAGATGGCGATGTAATTAAAGCGTAATTAAAGCCGGTCCAAATACACAGAGCCGAAATGGTAACCGTCATGAGCACTGGTTCATGTGCCACTGTATAGCATGAGCCCATCTTCACTTGGTTGCTATTGAAGCCACTGAAAGCTGTTCAAGTGAAGAAGGATACGAGCTCGCCGTCTAAGCACCAGTCATGCGAAAATAATGGCCGTTTTTTTCCAATGAGTAGGACTTGTGACGCAACCTATACTTGATGGTAGCGGCTCACTTTGAAGAGCACTTTTGACGAAAAAGGTAGAGACTGCAGAGAAAAGCGATTTGAGGCTCTTAGCCTTCAAATCGATAGCAGAAGATCAGAAATGCGAAAAGCAAGGGAATGACCTCTCCAGAGGCCGGATTCATCAACGCTTATACCAGCAGATAAGCGGGTATAGGGGGGAGACCTACCCACGATGAGGCAATCATGATAAACCTTACCAGCCAAATCGTGGGTATATCAGTGGGTAGAGAATACTCGACGATCGCCGTATCTGCATACCCACGAACATGCCGCGCAACAAAACGACAAAATGTCGCTCCAGTGAGATCAGCTGATCTCGCGAGAGGCTTATTTCTACCTTACCTTTGATTCCTTTTATGAATATGAAGCGTACCCGCTACAGTTCCCTTACGGTATCTCTACCTATACCCACTGATATATCCACGATGAATCCGGCCCCAGAACACTAACAAGCCTACCGTGCACCGCTTTGTTACCGTACCGTTTTAAAGTGGTGCCATTCACACTGGGGCGCGCTTTTCCCCTCCCGCTGTAATCGAAGAAGAATCAATATTGCGTGGTCTTTCGAAACCAGGTCAAGAAGAACCGATGCGTTGTAGCGTAGTGGGAGAAGGCGCCGGCTGTAAGGTGCATCCAGAATATAGGTTCTTGTCTCGGATCCCACCCAGGCAAACCAGGCCTTCCATTTCTCCAGGGCAGGTCCAGTAGGAATAGAATTCATGGCTCATTCCATAAAGAGATTAGAGAGATAGATACGAGCGCTACCTTTTAGCCAATAATATATCCATAAGAAATCTAATAGGGCAAAGGATGCAAAAAGAGACGAGGATGAAGTCTTCAAGCAGAATTAAAAACAGAAAGCAGAGGTATGGAATGAATTCTTACCGTAATGGCCTGTTCATGCTCCGCGATGGCAGCGACGGCAGCGACAGGAGCGACAAAGCAAAGCGTACCTATCGATTTTTCCCAGGCAACTGCTCGGCACTGATCAATACGTATCCTTCGACTTGTTGCTCCCGTCGCGAAGTATGAACAGGCCCTAACAAAGTTACGAGAATAATGATTTTTCGCATTAGAGCGCATCCTTTCTGGATCTCACGTAGCGTGTGAAGAATTATAATACGTATCGACTTTTTTCTGCTCATGAAAAGAAATAAGAAGAATAGAATAGGAGGGGAACAGAAGTAAGAAGAGAAAGAAGAGGAAGCACATGAAAAAGGCGAAGAACTGGAAGAAGGAGAACAGAAAAGGAAAGAAGAAAAGAGAAAGAGAAAGAACATTTATTTATTTATTCCTCATCAGAAGTGCGCCTAAACAAAAAAACAAAAACAAACTAGAACCAAGTAAGGAAGAAGAGTAGGAAAAACAAGAAAAATAAGAAAAAGTAGGAGGAGAACAGAAGGAAGAAGAAGAAGAACGGCAACGGCCAAGAAAGCACGCCCTTCGTTGCTTTTATTATATCAAGTAATAAAGTGCGAGGAAGTGCAGTCGGACGAGGCTGTCGCGCGAGCAACGAATCAAGGTTTAAGGTTCGGATCTCGCCCAGGCCATCTAAGGATCCTGTCTCTGAGGGGTCGATGAATCGGTACCAGACTTGCCTGGGAACGATAAAACACTCACTTGTCCATTGACTGATACATACAAGGCACTGCATGGGCCAAATACGCATTAAAATCACCTCCGCGATATTCCGTAGAAGTAGAATACGTGGCGCATCCCAAAAGGGGATTATCAGCACCGCGCTTTACCTTTTATCAAAGAATTACTGCTTACCTCCCGTCTCTCTCTCAGTAGGCACTCGTTAAATGACACAAGTATTCATTGGAGCCAGGTTAAAAGATAGAGGACGACTTTAACCAACCCATCAACCGCACTTGGGATGCGCCACGCATTCTACTTCTTCTGAAGCCGGATTCGTCAACAACTTACAGGAATTTAACAAATAAAATACAACGGAAATCCTTGATAGCACAGCTTGTCAAGCGACATGGTAAGCATTTCGCCGCGTTATCAGGGATTTCTGCTGTATTTTCTCTGTTAAATTGCTGTAATTCGTTGATGAATCCGGCTCCTGGACGTCGTCGAGGCAACTCTAATGCGCATTTGGTCTCTACAATGACCTGCGGTGGCTATCTAATAGAAGAAAACAGTACTTATTTCGTCTGGCACCAGTTCACCGACCCCTAAAGGATAGAAGGCTTGGTCGGCCTGGGCGGGAAATCCGAACCAGAAACTTGGAGTCGGGTGCACGTGACAGTCGGCGCCTCTTCCTACTGCACTAGCACTCGCTTTTATTGGAACCAGAATAACTTGAACATAAATTCTTGGCCTACACGGAGAAGGCACGGAAATATTTAATCTACAAATTAAAGGGCGGCAGAGTTCAAAAAATAGCGCACTTCTGTGAAGAATGCGTTGGCGAAAGATGAGCCGCTGCGACGTAAGAGGATTTTGAGACATTATTAAGCGATTAGGCACAAGTAGAGCGAAGAATATGCTAAAGCCTGGGGAGCAGTGAAGCCCTATAAGAAGAAGAAGAAGAAGAAGAAGAAGAAGAAGAAGAAGAAGAAGAAGAAGAAGAAGAAGAAGATGGTCGTCCTACCTGAGCAAGACGAGTCGTCTATATTTGGAGTCACACATCATCATCATGATCTGACGACGTCGACCACGACGACGACGATGTCGAGCCCGACGTTAATTCGATTCGAGTGTTGGCGTTGGTGGTGTGTGGCCGAGCGGCTGACTGCTGCTGCTGCTGCTGAATCGGCGGGTTCGTTCGTCCGTCGAGGTGTGGGAGGAGGGCCGGCTGCTGGCTGCCAGCTCTGCGTGTCCTGCGCGGCGGCGGCGCCGGAGCTCAGTCAGGCTCGCGCTGGCTGCAGCCCGCCTCGTCGCTCCTCACGGCCTCGTATCGATATTCGTCGACGTCGTCGTCCTAGTCGTCGTTCTTCTACGGCTTTCCGATGTGCAGCGACGACGACTGACTGCGCTCTGCCGTCTGCCGTCTCGGCGTTTACCCGCCGCGCGTGTTGCCCATGATATCGAGTTCATTAATCATGCGTGCTGCTGAAACAGCGGCCAACAATGAAGAACGAGCTGTGAAAAATCCGATTCCAAATGGCGCCACGCGCTGCTGGAGGGTAGTAGTAGCTTCTTCCGACAAAAGAGCCAGAGGCTGATGCGCTGATAGATGTCAGCCTCATCCAAGCTCTTCGGCAATTGGCTTAGTTAAACGTTTGGAGAGGACCTGATGTTCCCTTGGTGCACACGAATGTGCAAAGGCTCTCCACACAACGGGAAGAAGGGGTGGGTTCTTCATGCCGCTGTGGTATAGGCCACGCATTCTATTCCTACGGATATAGTGGCGACTGTATGGCTGGTATTAGGGTGTCGCAAAATTAATTTCCGAAACGGACCGCTTACTTCAAACTGCTATAAGTAGCTTAAACACAACTTTTTTAATCAAACTAAAAACCAGCGGAATCTATACATTTTTGCCAACGAACTTGTAATGAATCTAATCCTCTGCAATAAAAACTGAGATCACAGGAATCAACAAAATCAAGGGGAGGGGGGGGGCATTCAATATCGGTCAAATTAGTGAATTATTTCTGAAACAAATGAGAATCATAAGCTCTAAAAAGTGGCAGTCAACGGGGAAAGGTCGGAAGAATATGGTGGGTGAGGGAGAAGTTCGGCACCTAAACGGATCAATTTTCGCCGAGTGACTTGTAAGGTGTGCGGGCTTGCGTTTCACTATTTACTATTTTATTTAAGCCAATAACAAAGCGACAAAATCAACAAGCAAAAAAACATGACAACTCTGGGATTAGCTATATAAGAAGGAAAGAAGACATGTTATTTCCGAAATAAATCTGCTTCCTGAGAAGAGCCCTTGATATAGATTCATGTTTCCAGAAAGGATGATAGACGGTAACTGCTATGCTGCAGGCCTTGAACGAATGGACTCTGTCCCTAGAAGGAGGGAACCCTGTAGATGTAATATATCTGGACTTATCTAAAGCTTTTGATAGAGTTTCGCATATCAAATTACTACATAAGCTGAAGGTAATTGGTATCCATCCACGGATAGTGACCTGGCTACAATCCTTTCTCTGTGATCGTACCTTTAGAGTACGTGTCAATTCCTGTGTCTCCACTGTCAGGCATGCATCTTATGGTGTACCTAAGGGCAGCGTGTTATCCCCTTTATTGTTCAACATCTATACATACGACCTGCCCAACTTGGTTTTAGGTAACGGTGTTAAATGTTGTGCTTTTGCCGACGATCTTAAAATATTCAACTCTGTCCGTTCCACGGATGATTGTGTAGCCCTACAAAATGCCCTTAATGAGGTCGATCATTGGGCTACTCAGTGGAAACTTACCCTTTCTAGAGAAAAGACCAAAGTTATTCACTTAGGTGGCAATAATCTGTCTTTCAAGTACAGTGTAGATGGCGTTCTTATCGAAGAAGTGGAACAAATACAAGATCTTAGCTTCCTTGTAACAAAGGACCTCATCTTTGACCTACATTACGAACGAACTGCTACTGCAGCAGGATTGTCTACAATCTATTCAGAACTTTGACGACGAGGAACACGATAACATATTTGAGAGCATATAAAACCTACGTGAGACCCTTACTTGGATATGGGACGGTGATCTTCAATCCCTTCAAGAAGAAAATTCTATCTAAACTCGGAAGCGTTCAAAACAGCTTCACAGGTAAACTCATGATTCGAGCTCTCGGTTTTGCCTATGACAGGATCCCGTCTTCTCATGAAAGGGACTTCAACTTTTCTCTTGAGACTTTAGCTTATAGAAGGAAAAGCATGACCTTTTCTTGTTCCAGAAAGGCCTTCATGGCAAATGTGACCTTCCCTTCGACATGTTTTGCGTACTGAGAAGGTCTGTGACCAGAGGAGGCTCGCAAAAAATTAGCTTTCCTAAAACCAGGCTTAACTGCAGGTATCACTTTTCCTCGGTTAATGCTGGAACCTCATTTCTTAAAATTTCAAAAAAGCATGAGCTTCCCAGCAGTTTGCCGTTATTTAAGTTCTCTCTGGATAGTTACCTCGGTCTGAAGTAAAGTTTTTTCTGTAATTTTAGTAATGCATTACGTTTATTCTCGGTTGTTCTTTTCCTTTTGTAGTTACTTGTTGTCGTTTTTTTGAATGGTAGTATGTTTTTGTTCGCTAGCTCACAGGGTTTCATTGTTCGACATGATCTTATTCATGTAATAAATAAATAACTAATAAATATATATCACCAATTAAATTCATTTGGCCAATATTGCTCACTGTGTACACAAATTCTTCATCCCTCTAAACATTGATTCCAATAAGGCCATTTCGATACAGATCTTCTGAGAAAGTAAAAGTATTATCTTTTCAATTCCTACTCAGCCTAATCACATTTGACTGTGTCCGAACGAGTTGTTAGAGGGCGAATGTGAGCAATTCATAAAAGCGTTGCACAAAATGGAGCGGCTTTGTAGAAACCAGCCGAGTTATAGTGTGGTTTGTATGAAATTAATCAATTTCGCACCACCCTCGAGCAACATTCGTGGCAGGTCGCACCTAAGTGTAAGGAAGTAGCCTTTCGAACTTAGGCGATGTATTGCTTCTTACAGTGACCGCCTTTGTTGCTTTTATAACTACAGACTGGTCGACTATAACACCGCAGCAATTTGTAGAATGACGAAAGTTTTCAGAACATTTTTTGCCTTGTCTTTACTGCCATTCAACTTGTTAACCAGTATCCAGTAAATTGCATCATACGAATGAGAAGAAGAGAGTAGATGCCATCGTGCATCGAAAAGTAACTAAGGGACACAACTGGACAACCTTTGCTCAACGTGATGAATAACAGAGGAGGGGGGGGGGGGGAATGGAGTTTTCTCAGACTAAACAGAATCTTGAAACCAAATGTAGAAACAGCAAAAACAATCTACATAACACAGTGTATAAGAACGGGTGCCGTAATGCATTATAATGTAGCTAGCATGATCTACGCGGTTCTAGAAGTGCTCGTGAAATCATTCTACTAGTCGATGCTGCTGTGTGGAGGTGGATCTATTTGGATCTTAAGCATTATTCAAAAATTTTAGCCATTAAAACATTCAAAAGAACCCCTTTTCTTTGAGATGTGACTCCAGTCTACATTTGAAACTGGCTCGAGTTGATGAGTAGACTAGATCGCTTGGCAACTCGTTCCACGTTTTCGCTGCACGTACTAGAAAGGATTGAAAGAACTGTCGAGATCGGATTCTTCCAATGCAGATCCGCAAGGCATAGCCTCTTGTTTTATTGCGAAATTCATAAAAATAATAAAGTTTATATTTTTAAACTTTTATAAGATCGAAGACTACTTTGAATACTAGGTTTTGATCATATACGGTGCTCCTTAATCGCAGGGATGTGGTTCCAAGGAGGACGAGTCTACCTTGATAGCTGACATTGAAAATACCATTTCTACCAAAGATTTGATCCGTAAAGCTCCTCTGAACCTTCTCGGCTTTCTCAATATACACCACCTTACAAGGCGAGCAAAGCAGTGTGCAGTATTCCAGTAGAGGTCTAACAAACGCTGCAGAATAGGTATCTTACGTGTCTTGAAGGCGCGTAGGATAAAACTGCACTTATTATTTGCCGCCAATGTTATGCCATCAATATATTTTTCAAATGTGAGCGAATCAGAGTATACAACGCCAAGATCACGTTGTCCTACAACAGGAGCGGTCCTCCTCTACTCCGGCCACAATTTTTGCAACATCTCTTTGTCTAAACCACAGCAGCAAGACCATGATGTGACTGTCTGACCAGGTTGCAAAAAGCTGTAATACATTACACCTTTACACAGCACCGCCACAAAATAAGCATAACTTTGAAAGTAAAGGTCGGGTTTAGGAAAGGATGTTGAAGGAGCATCGTTACCTACCTAGACAAATCCCCATTTTCTGTTATCGTGAGAGACCCATTTTTCATCCACAGTCATACTACGGCTTACAAAAGGCTCACTTTTAAAGCCAATGGCAGGTTGGAGCAAGTGTCGAAACATGCCAGACGCTGCTCATCGGTCAGCTCATCAGGAACCCACTTCTACTTCTTCTCCACCATGTCGTTTTTCGCCAAATGTCTTGCTACGGTACTATGATGTGCGCCAAATTCCTCTGCTGACGTGCATGTACTCGCCTCCGCTCAAAACGTCATCGTCAAGTGACGACCTGTGTCGACAACCTTCGATGTGTGACAAATCTGCAACGAATTATACTATAGAGGTGGATTGGAAGGCTTGGGTGGCCAAGGCAGGATCCGAGCCACGGATCGGTAAGGAATACACAGCCGCCTCATGCGCCCTAGCCTAGGATTATGAAGACATCCGCACACTTTTGCGGTAAAGCGGCGGTCCTATCCTTGACCGACGGGCACGGATGCAGAGCTTGCCGCCGGAGGCGTACGGCGACGGCATACCGCCAACTCTTGCGACGGCGCCGCAAGTGCGGCAGCGGCAATAACGCTTCACACCATTAATACCACCGCAGCGTTCTGTCTGTCTGCGCACTAGCCGACTGGGGCAGGGATAGGCTAGAACGCAGATGGAAGGCGGGAAAGCGAGCAGGAGTAGGTTACGACTCGAAAGAGTACAGTGCCTCTGCCGCTTGACGCCAGCAAAACTCAACTGTGCGTGAGCGGCACGGCTCACGAGTTTTGCCGCCCATCGCTTGTTGCAAAAGTGTGTGGATGCCTTAAGTATCGCGGTTGGATGTTGTTGCCTTGGAGGTCCTCTCGTCAGTGGTTATCAGGATCCTCTCGAATCCCCTGTTCGTCTTCTCCCTTCGTAGAGTGCCATGCAGACTTCGTCCTTGTGGACCTTGCGCGATTACGGTGTGTTGCTCCTCAAACTCAAATTTGGGTAATTAAACCCTTATGTTAATTCATCATATTCGGGGAGTTGTTTCACAGAAATCCTTTCTGTTCTAAAGCAATACCGTACTCTTATATACACGCACACACTCGACGCATACACACATGCACAGAGGAAGGGATATACACACACGTAGCATCTACACTACCAGGTCAGTCAGTCTAACTTGTACAGGTCGTCGTCTCATCGGTTAGATCTCTATAGATTGGAGGGCACTTTCCGCACGGCGTCGTCGATTGCCTTCGCCACGTACTCAACGTTCTTCGGTTCAGGCCGCACAAGATGATGCGGCCGTTCTTCAGCAGGAAGATTTATGATCTAGACCTTATGTTAATGATTCTACATTTAAAACGAGCGAATAATAAGATGCAATTAATGGACAAAGTATGTTGGATGCAGTAGATGGCAAGGTATGTTGGAAGGCCAAAAGATAATGGACAAGTAAGGCGTATTAGACAGACAAGTCATATTTGACGGGCAAGGTTTAATTTGACAGGCTAGAATTAAAGCCTTAAACATGCAACGAATCGAGGAGGCAAGAAATATGCGCGGCCACTTGGGAGGCCACCGTGCAGGCGAATGGGCTCCTTTGTTTACGCTACAGTGGCCGAGAGGAGTTACGTGATCCACAAAGAAACAGCTGGGAGTTTGGCTACAGTGAGGGAGGACGAGCTGTGCTATGTGATCAACATAGAAAAAGCATGGAAGCGGCGCCAACAATCTCAACACGGCCTATTGATTGAACAATTGGACACTTGCAAATTGTGGACAGTTAGCCAGGAGCCAGATGACTGGTAACAGCGACCCAAGTGTCGCTATATTAAGGCCGATTTATAAATACTTCAGGTACAGGGCGGCGCGGCGTCATGAAATCTACCCGTATGGATTGGGCGGCGCAGACGATCAATACCGGTAGCTCTCATAAAACCGCGCTGCTGCGCGGCAGAGGTATAAATCCTGCCTAAGCAACACGCAATGTCAGTTCGTCTCTCACCCAGACACAGATTTCCACGCACGATGAGCGTAGCCTCATAGCACGCTGAAATCTGGTTAATGGTAAGATGATTTTTCCAAGTATTTTAGCGATGTTTATGTTTTTATCTTTTTATAACCCTTCTTTCTTTTAACGCCCTGCTGGCATTGTGCGTTTTGTTATATGCTATTTTGGGTTTAGAAAGAGCGTTCTCTTATCGTTTAAAAGGTTATATACTACTACGAATCCTAGCATCGATTGTGCCTGAAGCCGACAAGCCGAAAAATATTTTTAGAAAGCCCTAAAGGACGCTTTCCAATGTCAACTAGATTCGCGCTGCCCAAGAAGTCAATCCGAAAGGCGCGAAACAGGCCAGTAATGATGAGTGAACATAAAACAATCATGACTTCAATTTCCTCTCTGTGAACATGGGCATTTCTATTTCCTGCCCTCCTAGAGGGATACAAATGCACCCAACGTCATGTCATGATGCGCTATCCTGTGACTAAAAGGATACAAAGTGATAGGAAATCAACTTCATAATTCCTTATCATAACCTCATCATGCAAAAGGAGGAAGGCTCATTCTTCTTCACCTCTCGCTGTACTCGGTATGCAAAACAAAAATAAGGATGGTGAGGAGGAAGATAAGCGACTGAGCCTGAGCAAGGTGAGACTTGAGCATTTGAACATCTCGTTGTTTTCGACAAAACCGCGCCAAGGTGATATGGAGAGCTTCATAGTATGGAGTTGTTGTTCCTAAAGATCAGCGAAATTCAAGCCTTTTGAGACTTGTGAAGAAGATACTTCTTTCTGACACATCCAGCATTGCTGTCAAATTCCAATGTTCGCTAAATATTAAGTGTTATCGCCTGCTCGACTGGTTGTGGTATTTATTTATTTATGAATACGTCAAAGGACGCGCCACATAAGGGAAAAACAGAAACAACAGCAGAAAGCAGACGAACGATCACAGCTAATCTTGGCGGATTTTCCATGGAAACAAGCGTCGTCCCACCTATCAGTAGGTATGGCAATACGCCGTTCTTGAGTGAGGCGCTGGTCATCGCCTTTCTGTGTTACGGGAAAGGTAGAGGGTGCATTAAGAAATTGGCCCTGGTGGGGAGACGGGCAGATCATTCCATCTGTTCGTATTCATGAAGCGACGGGAGCGGGAAGGTAAGCGAGATCTTCCTGCTATCACTTCATTCCCTTCCCGCCCTCTCGGTAGGCGGTTGGTTTTCATATCCGTTACATGAATAGCCATTTGCAGCTACCGACGAGGTCGCTTCCCGTAGGAAGCCAGTAACGTTCCCGGAAACGTTCATGAATACGACCACTGATCTACAGCGAAGGCAAAATTGGAAGTAAACTCTTTTTCAACGACTACACACTGATCACACTTATGAGAGAGTCTTTTCTTGCAACTTCATACCCGAACTGGTCACACAGTAGTCGTTTGTTCCGCTTTCTCGCGCTGACCCCCTCCGACTAGGACAGATCCCGCTTTAAGAACATCAAAATATTAGGTTGTCCTATAAGTCCCTACCTTTTTTTCAACGATTCATTTCGGATTTCGCCGGTGGTCTCTTGCATAGCGCTATACAGCTTTCGAAAGAGAATGAATTGCTCTATCAGGACATGTGTTGCACTTCTTTTCTCATCCTGAATTTTGTCAGATCGTTAAAGTAAAGTGAAAAAGTGAAAAAGTGGCCATTTGCGCAGACGCTTCTCTCCGCTTAGGTTTGAACTTTTTACGCAGTTTTTCACGGCATTTGGAAGACAATATTCCGTACTACAAAAATACGTGCTGGTCCTATTTGCTCATTCGTTCTCTATTGATTTGTAGGTCATCAAATTGGGACGTCCGTCTTTTCCGTCCGAATCTTTACCGACAGCTCCTGCTCTGGGGTAAACTTTTTTGGTCGGTGTTATATGTTGTTTGGAAGAGAATGTCTTTCTCAATAAGAATTTGTGTCGAGTTTATTGGCTCATGCTGATTTCTGTCGAATATCGACAAGGAGAAGGAGTTGTTTGTGAAGATGATTTTTCTCTTTTTGGGATTTTGTTGATATTCGACAGAAATCAGCATGAGCCAATAAACGCGGCACAAATTCTTATAAAGCAAGACATCCTCTTCCGAACGACATATAACATCAATCAAAAAAGTCTACTCCAGAGCAGGAGCTGTCAGTAAAATTTCGGACGTCCCAATTTGATGACCTAAAAATCAATAAAGGACAAATGAGCAAATAGGAACAACACGTATTCTTGTAGCACAGAACATTGTCTCGCAAATTCTATGAAAAGCTGCGCAAAAATTTCAAACCTAAGCGGAGAGAAGCGACTGCGCAGATGGCCACTTTTTCGCTTTTTACTTTAATGACCTAAAAATTGACAATATTCTGGACGAAAAAAGAAATGCAATAATGTTCTGATGGAGCAAATTATTTTTTATATGGAAAAAGGCTACATAGAAAAAGCTACACACGCGCAGCTACACCTGACGGAACCTTAGGTCACATATTCGGATAGCCCCAATGCTATACTGTTAGGTAGTCTTAGGTCTAAAACTATGATAATTAGTTTCCGAATTCCATTACACCGCACCAATGTGCAACACGGCCTTTATACGTAAATCTGCGTGTGGCTCGTGTAGCTGCGTCGTCTCTTCCCTCACGCTTCATCACTTGTCGAGTTGGTCACGAAGTGAACCTAGAAGAGTGGAAACGACGCATTACGCATCCAATTCTACAGAAATGGACTTCCTAAGTGGACTTTAGTTTGTAGCTGAACCTTGATGAGTCGAAACGAAGCATCACGCATCATTCGTCTCCTGAATTCAGCTAGGAAAGGGACTCCAGGGTGTGAGCCATTCAAGCTCCTCGTGTGGAAACTGCTTTCGTCGCTCAAGGGAAGTCTGGCTGGAAAATTCGTAAGAAATACCTTAAAATTGCTTCCACGTCGAAGCCCCTCAAATCGCAAGTAGTGCGAATGCAAGTAAGTCACCACGCAGGAAGACCGAACACCCGATCTACCTCGCATGTAGCGACGCCATTATGCTCTGTACCATCCTCTTGTCGGGAGTGCCATCGCGGGCGCACAAGAGATCGATCAAATGTCAACGTGGACGCCGACGCGCGATCTCTAAGCTAGGAGGGCGCAGACAGCAAGAGATTACGGTATAGAACATCATTTGTATGCAACTCCACCAACCACGCGCAAATTTACGCGTAAAGGGCGTATTGCACAATGATGCACTCTAATGGAATTCTTATCAGGGAATGCCGTCAGCTTCCCATGGAACTTCGGACTGAGATCTGTATCAGGTAAAAGAGCTCGAGACGCTGATCACAGATGTGTGGACCAAATTTGCTATATGGATCTCCTAAGCAAGTTGTGGCCGGCGAAAGCCGCCAGTGTTGCGGAATCAAAGGTGCGGTTGGCAGCGATAACAGCAGTGGCAGCGGCACAGTTTTAGAGTGCTCGCTTCGAAGGATTGGGGTCATGGGTTCTCCTCCCGTTGGTTACGGCGTCCTTGCATTTTGTGACCTGTCTTCGACTATAATTTCATTTTTAGCACATTTTGAGCGAACATCTGATGGCGGCTTGCATTTACGTTTATTAAGACATTCAAAGTTGGAAGCATGTTTCAGGAAACATGTTTTATACATGGCATAAAGGAAGTTGGCTGAAAATAGGCATTGTGCGTAAAAAAGCGCTATATGTAGGTTGCAATCACACATCGTCAGGACTTATAGGGTGCCAACACAAACTTCGTTCCCACTCGTTGTGCTTCCATTCTCGGCATCATTGTAGTCCCAGTCGGAGTCGTTGTCAATGGAATCGCCCGCATCCATATCTTCGTCCGTCTCCATTTTTACGAATGTTTCAGCATCCTCTCGTAGAACGGTAGTAAACCTTGCGGCAATCTTCCTTTCCTCGCGTGTAGCCACAGTGCTATCCTCAGGCGATCCGAATTCAGAAAGCAGAATGTAGACTACCCCTGCTGGGGAAAAAGGTATAGTCAATAAAGAAAAATCAAAATAGCACATCGAAAAATTGATCTACCAGGCCAACCGCTTGCCCTACTTGCTGGACAATGCATGAGATTGTAAGTTTAGGTTTACGACTAGGTGTGCAGTTGGTCAACAGCATGCCTGTTTCACAATTTTTTCTGTTGTTCAATCAGTGTTGAGGAAGGTTTGAACAGATATATAGTTGATTTGATTGAAATTTTTAGCTTCCTTTATGCCATGAATAAAATATGTTGCCTGAAACATGTTCCAACGTCGAATATACTAGTAGACGTAAATGCAAGCCACCATCAGCTGTTCGCTCAAAAGAGTGCTAAAAATAAGAGTATAGGTCCTCGTCGAAGACAGGTCACAAAACGCAAAAACGCTGTCACCAACGGGAACCGAACCCATGACCCCAATCCTGCGAAGCGAGCACTCTACGACTGTGCCGCTGCCGATGCTGTCAGCGCTGCCAACCGCACCTCTGATTACACAACACTGGCGGCTTTCGCCGGCCACAACTCGCTTAGGAGAACCATTTAGCAAATTTGGTCTACATGTCTGTGATCAGTGTCTCGTGCTCTTTCACCTGATACAGGTCTCAATCCGAAGTTCCATGGAAAGCTGACGGCACTTCCTGGTTAGTCTCCAGGTGAGTTACACCTCCACTAGGTTTCTACCAGGTGAGTTACACCTTCAATTCCTAGACCACAGATGACTAATTCCTCTCCACCTTTACTGATGAGCACAGAGGGGAGGGCGATGGGAGTATTTCCTTTGCTTGGTCTTCGTCTAACCGGTAGACAATCTCAACGGTAGGTCGGAACGGCTCAAGTGTTGTATAAGCCTCTCTCTAGGAAACAAAAAAAGCAATTATCTTGATCCCAACACAACTCCGTGCATACATAGGAACGACGGAAATTGGGCCGTTGGCGGCGTTAGCACTCTGCCTGCGCGCGAAGGGCGGGCTCAAGTTGGCTGGAAACAGCGATGACGAGCGAGCGGTGGTGGCGTAGTGGGTAGAGGAGCGGCGTAATCCGCATGATCGCTGTTTCCAGCCAACTTGTGCCCGCCCTCAGCGTGCAGGTGGCAGAGTGCTAAGGCCTCTGTTATACTCCCGCGGGAGCATCCGCGAAACGTCCGCGGACTAAGGGTGCACCGCGGACGACGGGCGTGGCAGGGCGCGGCGATTGGCCAGGTGAGGGATCTCGGCGCGATTCCCGCTCTTCCGCGGATGCTCCCACGGGAGTATAACTCAGGCCTAAGGGGTCGTTTAGTGTGTGCGCGATGCGCGAGGCCATGCCATATGTGGTGGTTAAATTGACCAATCGCGTTGCTCGATCAATTTGGCCACGATACATGCATCGCGTCGCACGTGGCGCGCACACTAAACGAGCCCTAAGTCCCCGTTTATACTTCCTACGCCTAGCGACGCGATGGCATGTATAGTGGCCAAGTCGATCGAGCGACGCGATCGATCAATTTGGCCACTATGCATGCCATCGCGTCGCTCGGAGGCGTCGGAAGAATAAACGGGGCCTAACGCCGCCAACGGCCCAGCTTCCTTGTCCTTAACCCTGCGCAGACTTGTATTGGGGTTGAGATATTTGCATTTTGCTGTTTCCCAGAGAGAGGCGATTTTGCTCATATACAACGTTTGCGCTGTTCCGACCTAACGCTGAGATAGTCTTCTGGTAGGGTCCCGTGCTGAACGAAGACCAAATCTCATTTTCTTTGATTCTTCCTCTTATCCGCTCAGTTTCATTAGATCGGAAGCGTCGTGCTATCAGCACCATCCTATCATTCTCTCCTTCGGAAATAGGAAGAATACGCGTCTACAACCGCGTATGCTACAGTTGCTAAACAACCTCAATCGCTACAGAGAGTAAAGCTCTTATAATAAGCGCAATTGTATAGAATCTTTTAGGGACTACATCTCAAAGGAAGCAAGGACACTTTCATCGTTCAGGAACTGCTGGGTGAAGGAGGATGCGGTGCCGTATATAAGTGTGTCTTCCATAACTATCTCATTCTCAAGATAATGCACACAGAATTGACAAATTACTTTCACATTCACTTTACTTTCACCATCACTTTGAAATGGTTTATTTATTGCCAAATCTTCATGTGCCTCAGGATCACCATCATAATAATACTGCCAGTTTCTGACAGCTTGTTACATGCATAGGGCAAAAGTGCTGTCTCTCATACACATACAACTGGCCTATGGATAGTCATCTTCGTAGGCACTATATAGCAATTATTACTCACTAGAGAAGGGTTTCGAAATCCCATGGATCTTCAAGTTGAGACCTGGATCATTAGAAAGAGCTCGGAATGCGGATTATGAATATGGGTGTCAAAATTGCAAAATGAAACTCCTGAGCGAGTTATGACCTGCCGAAATCGGGGGCCTCACCACAGGCTGGCTGTACGACGCACCGGGCGCGAGAGTGGTGAATCATCGGGGCTCCGTAAAAAGGGTCCGCCAGCTGCGGTGGTGGCGCAGTGGTAGCGCTCACCCTTGTTGGGTGCGAGGTTGTTGGTTCGGTTCCCGTTGCTGCCGTTTTTTTTGCAAATCGTAATTCATCTTCAAAATGACCTTTTGTTCTGAATTATGACATGTGTCTGATTATAGTCGGGAAAACTACCATACACGTTTGTAAAAATGCTTGAAGGCAAAAAACTGCTATGGAGACATTTTTATTTACTATTTTGCATAAATAGATTCTAAATCATATATTGAATAACTAGAGGTGTTTCTAACAACCTTGGCATTCATGGAACAAAGTAAAAAAAAATGTGTTAATTAAAAAGGTAAGTAGAATATATGATAAGATGTCGTTGATCTACTGCTTTTTCTTAACTCACTATGTCCTTTTCAGCAGCAAAGGTGGTGTCCATTCTTTTCGCTGAATTTGGGGTGCCAAAGTAAATAAAAATGTCACTATAGCAGTTTTTTTTGCCTTCAAGCATTTTTACAAACGTGTATTATAGTTTTCCGGCTATTTAATCAGACACGTGTCATAATCCAGAACAAAAGGTCATTTCGAAGATAAATTATGATTTGCAAAAAACACCGGCAGCAACGGGAACCGAACCAACGACGTCGCACCCGACAAGCGTGAGCGTTACCCCTGCGTCACAGCCGCAGCCGGCTGGCCCCTCTTACGGAGCCCCGATGACTCACCACTCTCGCGCCCGATGCGTCGTACAGCCAGCCTGTGGTGAGGTCCCCGATTTCGGTAGGCCATAACTCGCTCAGGAGTTTCATTTTGCAATTTTGATACCCATATTCGTAATCAGCATTCCGAGCTCTTTCTAATGATCCTGGTCTCAACTAGAAGTTCCATGGGAGGTTGAAACCCTTCCCTAGTCAGTTGTTTTTCTTTATTGAGGTGCATAATGGCACCATAGTATACCATGAACAAGCTCGTCTGGTTTTCTGTAATGATCATGTTACTTGTGGGTTGGCTTTCCTACCCTTCTCTGGTTATTTTCTCCTTCATAGATGCGCAGGTTCATAGATAGTGGGCCTTTACTCAATGTTCTCGATAGCTTTTTTAGCGCTTTCACTGATTGTAAGTTGCGTTCTGAGTGCTTTTCCTATTCGTGTTCTTTCCGGGCAATTTTTTCGCGGTCTGTTCAATATCATTGGTGGCACATCCTATGGATGTACTAATAATAAATAATAATAAATAAATAATAAATAATATAATACTTACGTCTTCTTATTAAAACACCCTCTTCCAATATGCGTACACTACAGCTGCTATGCCACTGGTGGCTGATGTAAATTGGAACAAATTTTTTTTTGTTGCTGACAATTTGATAAACCAGAGGCCGGATTCATCAACAATTAATCCCGTGGGTGTGCGATAGAGATAAGGGATAGAGATGAGTGTTTCATCGTGGGTACCTTTTCCCATTATACCCGCGGGATGGTCGTTGATGAATCCGGCCCCAGGAAAATTGAGTATGTAGGCAATTTGGATTGCTCGGTAAAACTGCCGGCCAATAGTGCTTTTTGGCTTGTTTGAGAATGCGAAGCAGGATTGTCTCAACACCTCTACTAGCGTTCCATAGTTGCCACAACATATGCACTTCTGCTCACTGACTCGGTACTGAAATCTTTCAATGATGGAATACTGAAGAAGATTAATTCTAACTAGGGAGGGGTTTCGACCTCCTGTGGAACTTCAAGTTGAGAGACCAGGATCATTAGGAAGATCTCGGAATACTGATTACCAATATGGGTGTCAAAGTTGCAAAATGAAAGTCCTGAGCGAGTTATGATCTACAAAATTTTGGTGGCCTGACCGCAGGCTGGCCGTGTGAAAGAGCTGGCGTGACAGCGATGAGTCATAGGTGCTCCATTAGAACAGCTGCGGTGGTAGCGCAGAGGTAGGGCTCGCGCTCGCCACTTGGGCCGTCATCGGCTCGGTCCCCTTTGCTGCAGGCATTTTTGCACATCATGATTTATCTTCGAAATGACATTTTACTCCAAATTATGACACGTGGAAAACGGCACTATTGTACTTTCGGGACTCCAGAGGACGAGGAGAGGTCGAAACATTTTTTCGCTCAAACTTCGCCCAGAGGGTAACTTGGGGTGCTCATCACGAATCTGACATCCGTTTTTAAATTTGCGGCCGATTACGGTAAGTTACGGCAGGTACGGTGACTAAGGTAATGGTCACGATTTCGCCCAAACTCCAGACGTAGAACGAAAAACATATGTCATATTCGTAATCAGCCCCCAAATAACCCAGGCGAAGTTTGGGCAAAATCGGTGATTATGATCTCGGCAGCCTTAATTACTCGTAGCTACAGTAACCTACCGTAATCGGCCGAATTTTCACAAAAGGATGTCAGATTCGTAATCAGCACCCCAAAATAACCCCTCCCCCTAGGCGAACTTTGGGCGAAATCGGTGATTATGACCTCCGCAGCCTTAGTTACACGTAGCTACCGTAACCTACCGTTAGCGGCCGCAATTTCAAAAACGGATGCCAGATTAAATAACGACCAAATAACCCCCCCCCCCCTGCGCGAAATTTTTTTCTCGACTTCTTGAGCCCTGAAAGTACAATAGTGCCGGGAAAACTATCATACACGTTGTCAAAAATGCTTGAGGGCAACCTTGGCATTTATGGGACAAAGGAAAAAAATGTGCGAAGCAAAAAGGTAGATAGATTAATGTATGTATGATGAGGGAGCCAAAAATGTCGTTGATCTATTGCTTTTTCTTCACTCACTATGTCCTTTTCACCTGCAAAGGAGGTGTCCATTCTCCTCGCTGAATTTGGAGTACCAGACGACAACGATGCACCAACTACTGTAGAGTAAAACATCGTTAGAAGGTTCGCAGCTATACTACAAACATTTTTACAAACGTATGACAGTTTTCTAGGCTATTTAATTAAACACGTGACATAATCATACTCTATAATAACGCGCTAAGCGATGAGCAATCCTATCGATCGGCGCCGCCGCAGAAATTAGCGGGGGGAAAATGGGAGGGGGAATTACGACACCAAAGTAGCGAAAAATACCCAGACGCCTTCTCCCTGCCTGGGAACTTCGGCCCTGGGACAATCGAGGTCGCTGAACACGAATCTGAAGCTTGCTTTTAAAGTATCGATCGCCATCAATCGATATTGATCAAATTACGGTGCAAGAAAATAGCGGAAAATACGTAGACGTCTCCTACCTTCCTGGAGGCTTCAGCTCTGGGGTAGTCGAGATCGCTCAAATCGTTTTTGAATTATCGATCGCCACCAATCGATATTGATCAAATTACGGTACGGGAAAATAGCGGAAAATACCCAGACGTCTTCTCCCTGCCTGGAAACTTCAGCCGTCGGGTAATCGCGGTCGCTGAACACGAATCTGAGCTTCGTTTTTAAAGAATCGATCGCCACCAATCGATATTGATCAAATTACGGTACGGGAAAATAGCGGAAAATACCCAGACGTCTTCTCCCTGCCTGGAAACTTCAGGCGTCGGGTAATCGCGGTCGCTGAACACGAATCTGAGCTTCGTTTTTAAAGAATCGATCGCCATCAATCGATATTGATCAAATTACGGTGCAAGAAAATAGCGGAAAATACGTATACGTCTCCTACCTGCCTGGAAGCTTCAGCCCTGGGGTAGTCGAGATCGCTTAATTCGTTTTTGAATTATCGATCACCACCAATCGATATTGATCAAATTACGGTACGGGAAAATAGCGGAAAATACCCAGACGTCTTCTCCCTGCCTGGAAACTTCAGCCGTCGGGTAATCGCGGTCGCTGAACACGAATCTGAGCTTCGTTTTTAAAGAATCGATCGCCACCAATCGATATTGATCAAATTACGGTACGGGAAAATAGCGGAAAATACCCAGACGTCTTCTCCCTGCCTGGAAACTTCAGCCGTCG
Source organism: Heligmosomoides polygyrus bakeri (assembly GCA_947359475.1). Taxonomy (NCBI): domain Eukaryota; kingdom Metazoa; phylum Nematoda; class Chromadorea; order Rhabditida; family Heligmosomidae; genus Heligmosomoides; species Heligmosomoides polygyrus. The sequence continues at coordinate 9,323,707 of OX375865.1, forward strand.
GGTAATCGCGGTCGCTGAACACGAATCTGAGCTTCGTTTTTAAAGAATCGATCGCCATCAATCGATATTGATCAAATTACGGTGCGGGAAAATAGCGGAAAATACGTATACGTCTCCTACCTTCCTGGAGGCTTCAGCTCTGGGGTAGTCGAGATCGCTCAAATCGTTTTTGAATTATCGATCACCACCAATCGATATTGATCAAATTACGGTACGGGAAAATAGCGGAAAATACCCAGACGTCTTCTCCCTGCCTGGAAACTTCAGCCATCGGGTAATCGCGGTCGCTGAACACGAATCTGAGCTTCTTTTTTAAAGAATCGATCGCCATCAATCGATATTGATCAAATTACGGTGCGGGAAAATAGCGGAAAATACGTAGACGTCTCCTACCTCCCTGGAGGCTTCAGCTCTGGGGTAGTCGAGATCGCTCAAATCGTTTTTGAATTATCGATCACCATCAATCGATATTGATCAAATTACAGTACGGGAAAATACCGGAAAATACGTAGACGTCTCCTACCTGCCTGGAAACTTCAGCTCCGGGGTAAACGCGGTCGCTAAACACGAATCTGAGTGTTTTTAAAGTATCGATCGCCATCAATCGATATTGATCAAACTATCGACTTTTTGTGGATGTCGTCCAGGCGGCACGAAACTTTAGCCCTGGGGGTAGTCGAGGTCGCACAACATTAATCCGAAGTTCGTTTTTGAAGTATCGATCGCCATCAATCGATAGTGATTAAATTATGGGGCGCGAAAATAGCGGAGAATACCCAGACGTCTTCTTCGTGCCGGGGGATTCAGAAGACGTGCCGAAGACGTCGTCCGCTGAGGGGGGATCATTGAGGGACCAGTACCAGTAACGGGAGACCGTTTCACTAAGGGAGGAACAGTAGTGAGAAACCAATAGATCGCCCTATCATACTATACACTGTACGTACTGCGAGCCTTTTGTACTACTAGGTAGGAAAAAAGCTATACAAGTAGAGTAACTAGCTTGATGTGATTGTCCTTAGCTTAGAGATACTGCAGCGTAGCGCGAAGCGAGCAAGTGCGAGGCGCGCCGATAGGCGTGACGCAGCACTTGTTATTAATAAAAGGTCATTTCGAAGATAAATCATGATTTGAAAAAACCAGCAGCGATGCGGACCGAACCATCACGTCATACGTGACAAGCGGGAACACTGCCTCTGCTCCACCGCCGCAGCTGGGTGACTACTCTTACGGAGCCCCTATGAGTCATCGCTCTGGTGCCAGCTCTTTCATACAGCCAGCCTGAGGTCAGGCCACCCGACTTCGTCAGGTCCTAACTCGCTCAGGGGTTTTGTTTTGCAATTTTGACATCCATATTCGTAATCAGCATTCCGAGCTCTTTCTACGGATGTTTGTCTCATCTTAAAGTTTTATGGAAGGTCGACAAGCTTCCCTGTAAGATCTTAGAGGAGCGTGAACAAATACATGACGAATCAAAAAGGGTTGAGTAATGTACTTAATTTAGAGTAACACAGTTAGATGCTTCCGGCAAAATTTATGCGATGAAATGCGAAGTGAAAAACGATCCTAAGCGGGGATCAAAGCTGACAATAGAGGTACCTGTTTCTAGCATCGTCATATAGGGTTGCTGCATGGCCACCAGAACACTACGAGGCTGGCAAGTAATGTGCCTCAAATGCGACATCGAAAGCTACGCGTTTTCAGATGAAGATTCTGAGACTCTTTGGAGGACGCAAACACTTCGCAGAATTGATTGATGTGGGCGAAAACAAACAAATTCGTTTCATGGTGATGGAGTTATTGGGCAGCAATCTTTCCGATCTCAAGAAATCCTTGCCAAGTTCAGTAAGTTATACTATAATAGGTAATAATAATGAAAACCAACTCCAATTTTGTCATTTCCTCTGATTTACTGACCGTCCCTCAATTACGACCAGGGGCCGGATTCATCAACGATTTACAGCAATTTAACAGGGAAAATTACAGCCGAAATCCCTGATAGTGCGGCTTATCAAGCGATATGGTGAGCGATAACCCGCGTAATCTGAGCTTTCCGCTGTGAATTCTCTGTTAAAGTTATGTAAGTCGTTAGTGAATCCGACCCCAGCTGTCTCGATCTTCGTCTGGGCTCGCTCATCCCACCCCCTTTCCAGAAGTTATGGTTAGCTTCCGCGAATGAAGCAGGCGCTAGCTTGATAGTTCGTCAGTGGAACCAAATCAAGAGACCATTATTGCAGGAAAACCAACAAAGATAAGGAAACTGAAGAGAAGAAGCTAGATAAAGAAACTGGGTCTATGTCGTTTCCACGGCCTACCTTGCGTTTCGCTAAGGCGTACCTTTCTAATTCCCATCGCTTAGGGACGCGTCTATTTCAGAGCTCGAAGGAAGAAGTCGCCCAAAGTTGACGCGCTGTGCTGCGGCGGGAGTATAAAATCCCCTAGCGAATTAAGGCCTCCACACAATTTGCGGCAACCCTCTGGCCCTATCTTCAACCACAGAGCAGGGACGCAGAGCATGCAGCCGGCAACGAGTGATGCCGCGCGCCCTTCTGATTTACGAATTTGCGGCAATGGGGGCGCTGCAAATGCCGTCGCGGCAATAATGACTCACACCATTATTGCCGCTGCCGCGAGTATGTCTGCGCTCTAGTGGTTGCAGGGATCTAGAGCGGAAGCGGGTGCTCCTTTAGCCCTAGTTTGTACTTGCGCCGCCACGCATCACGATCGCCACTGTTATCGATTTTTCGCGCGGCCAAGTCGATATCTATCCCGACCGCCGTGCCGCGCCGCGCAGCGGCGCAAGTGTAAACTACGGCTTAGGCCTCGTGCATACTCCCCGTCGCCGCGATGGAATCGCGGCGATGAGTTTTGCAGAGCGACGCGAGATGATGCGGAGTCCTCAGCGCTGTCGCATCGTTCATCGCTCTGCAAGGGAACGCGACGGCGACCCACCCAGGACCAACGCTAAACACCGCGCGTGGCGCGAAAAAGGATGTCATGCCGCGATGGGCGCGGGAAGCCATCGCGCATGCCGGTGGCCACTGTTGCGGCCGGCCACGACGAAGCTTCCTTTGACTACTCGGCCGCGCGCGATGGAATCGTCATGAACTGAGGGCTGCGGTAGCATCGCGGCGATGGAAGCATGCCCCGGCCTTAAGCTCCGCGATCGATAGCGATAGGATGAAACCGGCAGCTGAGTCAAATTTTAAGTTTCTCGCAGCGGCAGCGGGAATAGGACCTGACTGAAAAGACTACGGTGCTTCCTCTCTCCCACGCTCGCGCCCTCTGCCGCTTCCTGCCTACAAGGAACGAGTGTGCATGAACAGCGCGACAAAACGGGGGAGGAGCGCCGCCACTTCAAAGCTCCGCCCCAGTTCTTCCACCACCTGCCCGTTGCCGAGCCGTAAAAGTATGCGGAGGCCTTTAGACGTGAGACAAGTCTGCGGTTGGCAGATGATCGAGAGCTCAGGGCCTGTTCATACTTCGCGACAAAAGCGACAAGAGCGACCGGAGCGACTGCAGCGACGGACATAGTGTGGTGTACGTAAATAATTGCGTACTCCACACTCCGTCCGCAACGAATGTAGTGTGAAATGCATAATTATTACACCACACTACATCCGTCGTTCTTGCCGCTCTTTTCGCTCTTGTCGCGAAGTATGAACAGACCCTCAAGTTCCGCCTAGACCCGTTTATAGTTCCGACACCGAGCAACACGGTGAAATGCATAGTGAACATATTGATCGATCGCATCGCACAATCAATTCGGCCACTATGCATGGCATCGCGTCGCGCGATCGATATGGGAGCTTATCATTACGTCGCATCGCGCGTCGTGTGCACATTAAAGCCTTCCTAAGCGAGGCCTTATGTCCCGCTCCTGCTTTGGCTTTATAAACAAAACTGCTATCAAATAACATAATGTTCAAAAGAAAAGAAGCCAAGAACTGTTTTTCAGATGTTTTCACTCTCTACCGCTCTTCGAGTAAGCCAGCAATGCCTAGACGCGTGCCGCGATCTCCATGTAGCTGGCTACATTCATCGGGACGTGAAGCCAGCGAATTTCGCTGTCGGAAGAAACAGCAAACGTCAAATTGTAAGAAATTTTATGCTAAGTGACTGGAGGGGAGCTCATGCCCGACAATGCCGGGCAATGAGGTTCGACACTTCTTTCCAGTGTAGCAGAATGAAGGACAATTCTATCAACCCTTCTGGAACAGTTGATTCTTCCACATTTAACATTGCATACTTACTGGGACATAGTCGGTTCTATAATGTACTGGCTTATTGAAGGGAAAGATTTTTAAACAAGAAAATTTGGACGTAACCCATAGGTGAGGCCCCTTCGTCACAAGCTTAACACACTGACGACAATATGAGCCACTGGTGGCTCATACCTTTTTGCGCTATGCAATATCCAGCCTCGATACGACGTAAAAGTAGAATGCGTGGAGTATACCGCAAAAGAATCGACCAATGCCGACCTTTATCCTTTTGTCTCTTATCTATAATTTATTTTAAATTTTTGCAATAAATTAGTTTAAATGTGTATTTATGCTACGCGCGTGGTAGTTCAATGGGATGAGGCGGAGGTTGTCGCGTGTATCCGATAACAGGTTCCTGGTTCGGATTTTCGCCCACGCCAACCAAGCCGTCCATCCTTCATGGTACGAGAAGGATAAAACCCTGACTTGTGTAACGCCTGAGCGTCTGTATGACCTGTGTGGCCAAATACGACATCCCATGGAAGAAGAGTGCACGGCGCATTCCGCGAAAGGACTGAGTCGCACTGCTCTTTATCGTTTTATCGTTTAACACCCTGACGACAATATGAGCCACTGTGGCTCATAGTGTCTGTTCGCGTGAGACAATATGACCCACCGGTGGCTCATACTTTTCACGCTATTTTTTGTATTCCTGCCGTCGGCCTTTTATAGATGTTTTTTCTGTTCCCTAATTACTTGTGATAGGAGAATGTCCAACAGGAATAAGCAAGAAAATTGTCTACGCTTTCATTAGATATATCGCATTAAAAAATTTTACTAGGAAGGAGACCAATTTTACAATTAATTCAATTCAAGTCAGTATTTTTCACCCAAACTTTGCCCAAGGAGGTTGTTGGGGGACGGTAAGGAGGTACACCCGCCCCCTGCTAGGGGGCGTGCGATCTTCCTCTCATCCCCCTTGCTCACCCACCCCCTACCCCCTAGGTTTCACCGAGAGTCTAACGGCTGCGTTAAACCTTTGACACGCAAAACAAAAGTTTCCGGTCCGCAGAATAGCGGTGTACCTCCTGACGCCACGCCCCCCCCCCCCCCCCCCTCCCCCAGCAGGGGCGGGTGTTCCTCCTGTCGCGCTCCAAGGTTGTTTGGGGTACTGATCACGAACCTAACATCTTTTTTTCAAAATTTGGGCCGATTACGGTAGGTACGGGTGAGTAAGGCTGCCGGAGTCATGGTCACCGATTTCGGCCAAACTTCGCCTGTGGGGCTTATTTGCGGTGCTGATCACGAATCCGACATCCGTTTTTGGTATTACGGTGGACTAGGGTACGTTACGGTAGGTACGGGTGTCTGAGGCTGTCGGCGATTACCCGTACTTACCGTAACCTACCGTACTCCACTATAATACGAAAACGGATGTCAGATTCGTGGCCACCACCCCAAGTAACCCCCTTGGGCGACGTTTGGGAAAAACGGTGGTCATGACTTCGGCAGCCTTAGTCACCCATACCTACCGCAACCTATCGTAATCAGCTTAAATTTCATAAAGGGATATCGGATTCGTGATCAGCTCCCTAAATAACCCCTTTGGTCGAGGTTTGATGGGAAAAAAACACATAAGGCGAGGAAGTGGTCCGCGAGGGACATTATGAGCCACCGGTGACTCATAGCGCGCGCGTAGAAAAGCGCTCGTGTCCCAGGCTTTCTGCCCAAAACGCGCTTGTCTTCAATGTGTTAATGCATTGTCAGTGTGTTATATAAACTGAGCACCTCAACTTCCGTAAGACAGTGAGATCCATCAGCTCTATAGTGGCTTCCAAGTTGCTATGCTAAATATGCTAAGGTACTATACATGCCTCTACCACTTAACCCTTTGTACTTCCCATAACCACGCTTACTGTACAGTTCAAAGCCCATCCATATCTCCATCATTATGAAATGGCTCAGTAGGCTGTTTCATCTCTAATTTTCAGCTTCTGCGTGTTTCCCGGATTTGATCACGTTTTCTCTTCCTTTATGTTTCCGTAAAACACTGCCTCGTTTTTAGATACATATGCTAGATTTCGGCATCTCACGGAGGTATGGTGTAGGACTTGGTGAATCAACGAAGGCAACACATTTCAAGGCAAGTTTAAGTACCTGCCACCTGTGAAGAAATTCTTACAAACAGCACGCGAGTAAATCGGGAAGAGAATAATGAATATGATAATGGAAAAGGCAACCGAGAGCATTTGCGGGTGCAAGAATGCTTACACAGCTTGAGGACTTCAGGGGAAATGCCTTCATTACTGTTGATTTTTATTGTTATTATTGAAGTTGTTGAAGAGAAGTAGAATAAAAACATCTTCAATAAATCGATAGTCAGAAAATACCAGATGTTTTGGTGTAGAGGGCAGAAGTAACCAACATTGCAATGCCTTTTGTATAGACACCCTGAAACTGGTAGATTTGGCAAAAGTATAATGTCAGTGGGCGCGTGTAGCGCAGTCGGAGGAGGCGCGACTGTCGCGTGCACCCGATACCAGGTTTCTGGTTAGGATTTCCCGCCCAGGCCAACCAAGCCTTCCACCCCTCCGGAGTCGGTGAATTGGTACCCGACTCGTCTGGGAAGTGTAAAGCGCAGATTTGTTCATCGGCTGGCCACCCAAGTCATTGTATGGCCAAATACGCACTCATGTCGCCTCCACGACATCCCGTAGAAGTAGAATAGGGAGAAGGGATCCGAGAAGGGATTGAGTAACGCCGTCCTTTGTGCTTTATCCTTAATCTGAGCTTAAATCCACACCTTCTGTCATTTCTGATAGAGCAAATCTCCCAGCATACGACATCTTCTAGCGACTACCGGGAGTGTTATACTGTGCTCGACATATTGCTGACTATGACCACTTTTGTGGGCTGCGCATGCATGAAAGACGTCTACATGCATTTGGTTCATTGTCGTACAGGTATGGGTCGCGGCAATGAACAAGGCAAAAGAAGGGTCGTTCTGATCGCAGACGCGGTCAGCGCGGTCTTATTTTCCTTCAATTTCCGTGTGGGACCGGAAATGAGCCCGGGTCGCGTTATAAGGGGAGAGATTTTGAACACAGAGTTCCTCCCGAAACCGCGCTATAACGAGAGTAGCGTTATATCCGACGCGTCTTAAGCGGAGTTGATTTGTATTGGCGTAAAGGCAAGCTGGCTGGAGCCAGAGAAAATCTACGTTATATCGAGAGTCGCGTCTTATCCGGAGGCGTTATAACGGGAGGGGACTGTACCTCTGAAGATTATTTTTTGCATGCGGAATACGATTTCCAGAGAAACTCGTTGAAGATGGGCTCAATACGGGTATGGAACAGGCCCTTATGGCGATGCATTTTTATTGCTTTTCCTCCTTCCCTTTTACCAGAGCTCAATACTTTCGCACAGTTTTACGATTAGAATGGAGGTGGGCCTCCACAAGGATAGCGAAGTATTCTATCCTACCGCTGGCTATTGATAATATACAAGCCTGCAAGGCACTGCACCCCCATATCCGTATTGCGCCGAAGACTGCACTGGATAGCAATAAGGGACGTGGAACGATGATGTTGTGCCTCATTTCTAAGAATGTCAATCGTTGTAAATTCTTCTTCAAGGCCTTGCCCGCAGAAACGCTTTGAAAATAAAACACATAGCAATCTTGGTGTAGATCCCAAGCAAGCATATTGGGATATATTTGACAGGATGCTGAAAACTGTTCGAAAACGAAATGCTCAAATATTCTTTTAAAGCTCATTGATGGCTGCTACTGGTAGCATAAGCTACAGTATTATTATTTACTAGGCTAACTGGCTTCTCCGGCGTCGGGTATGGTGAGCCATGTGGGTCAGAAACCCATACCAACGTAGAGCCCGCTAGGGTCCCCACAACCCAGCGTCGGTTGCGGGCTTCGCCGACAACCGACGCTGAGTAAGGAAGCATCCCTAGCGTTGATAACAAAAAAGTGCAGAAAAGAGTAACCGGCTGTCATTGTGCATAGTGGAGAGAGATTCGATATCTGAGGCCAGATTCGTCAACAGTTTACTTGCCGGTAACGGTGAAAAGTACCGTCAAACCGCTGATATGAGATTCATGAGCATCAGGTCTGGCGTGTTTTTCACCATTACCGACCAGTAAGCGGTTGATGAATCCGGCCCTGGAGTGGTAACTTCCCTGGCAGTGGGGTAGTAGTCGCTGGTGGGTGTTAGACATAGAGGACAATTGGATGCAGGTTGATGAATCTGCCCTGGAGTCGTATCTTCCCTGGTAGCGGGGTAATGCTCAAGGTAGGGTTGTAGACGTAGAGGAAAATTGAAAGCAAGAAATGCGATCTGCGATGCAAAATAATAGTAAAAAAGTTCAAAAAAGAGCAGCCGGTTGTCATACTGCACAGTGGAAAAGGATTCAATTTAATATGGAGTCGAAGCTTCCCTGGTAGTGGGGCAGTGGTAAAAGCATGCGGCAAACATAGAGGTAAATTGAAAAAAAACGGCTTATGTGAGGCAAAATAGCAAAAAAGGTGCAGAACCAAGCAACCGGTTGCCATACTAAACAGTGGAAAAGAATTCAATTCTTGTAGTAGCAGCAACCCTGGTAGTGGGGTAGTAGTAAAAGTATGGCGGTAAAAATAGTGGAAAATTGCACCACACAGGAGAGCTGGGAAGGAACAGTGAGGTATGACCACTAGACACGTATTGGGAAGAGACCTCTTTCGAAATCACTCTACGTCGGGCAGTCGATGGTAAACAACAGTATTGGACAACTGTCAAGCGTCTTCGTGTTGGACAACTGGCAACCGTACCGCAAACTTGGGTGATTAAATCGGCTAGCTAGGCAGTGTACGAATTGCGGGTGCTAACATCGGACAAAAAACCTTTCCTCCTTTATATATGGGGGAGATTATGAATTATTCTATTATTACTCTATTATCTAGTAGCACTTACTAGGATGAAGTAACTGCGTTGTGATAAATGAAGCGTTGTGTAGGACAGTCCTAAATAGTTACTCATCTTCTCGACCCAGTTCACGCCAAAGTTTCGAAATTAGTGCACGGGGCATCCTGGCCTCGAAAGACGTCGAAAACCAAAACCAATGTCGAAATGTTGCACTTCGACCAATATCGCTGTTGCGAGTGGCACTGTAACGCCCTTTGCGCTGTGACTGGTATGGCTGCGGCTAATGCATAACACTCGTCAATTTACCAGTTCACTTCGTGAATCACAAGTGTCAGTATGTTTCTGGCAACGAACCTTAGGTTAACCTGTGGTAGCGATTTGCGGACTCTTTCGTTGACGAATCCGGGCCCATGCCTATCTTGAGGCGACGCCGTGCCCAAAATTTGATAAAATATGGACATGTTTGCCCAGCTCTAGCAAGAGTTTAGGGAACGCTTCCGTATGCGTCAGTGGCTTGTCACCGATTCGAAGAGCTGGGTCCTAGAGATGACTGTGAATCATGGATGTATATGCTTGTCGACTTTCTTTCACCAACTGGTGAGTGGGTATTTCATAGAGGCTTTTCATAGAGGCAATGATGACTAAATACTGAGACATTCTAAAGCCATTGAGGAAGAACAAGCCAAGTAATTGTAAAATTTGTGTAGATTCTAACTTGTTTTGATAGAACTGGGCGTTACCCAACAGAATTACTTTACAGGGTTACCCTGGAAAAGAGCCACCGATCATGAGACAGTGCTGCAAATGAAAGAAGAAGTAAGAGAAGGAAAACAGGTAGAAGGCGTTCCTACAAGAATTCATCCAGTATCGCACTGAAGCAGCTTTACATTCTATCCAAAACTATTTCAGGCAATGTTCTTGTGCGGTGTGAAGTGCAAGAAGCACCTTCTCAAAATAATCACCTATATTGATGGACTGAAATGTTCGGATAGGGTCGACTACTCGTTTATATTTAACATAATTGCCGAGGTAGAGTTAGCACTGCAAGCTAGGTATACCGTATTGAAGATGTACTTATATTAATTAATTCATTCTTTTGCAATGACAAATTGTCTTACTTGCTTATCAACGGTTTAACGCCTCTAACCTCGCCTACAAACTTTTAAAGTAGTTGCGTGGGTTTAGTTAAACACTGAACTGAAAAGATGAAGCACCCACAGTCTGCACTTGGTTCCCTTATTTTGAAAAAAGTGCCACAATTTTCTTCTTGCAAGCATCACAATCAATCCTCATATATCACAGAATTTTCTCACATATCGAGGTTTTTTTGCATTCGCATATATCATATGTGTACGTACATATTAGGGTGTACAGAAAGTATCTGCAGAAATATGACAATTTTTTCAAAATAACACAATTTTTATCAGCATTTTATTAATCAACCAAATAATTTCCATCAACATCGACTACTCTTCGCCAACGTTCCACAAGACTTCGAATTCCTCTGGCGTAGAAACCCGGCGACTTGGAGGAGAAAAAAGCTCGGAGGTCATTTTTGAGGTGGTCTCGATCTTCATAACGCTTCCCTTTCAGATGATGCTGAAGTGATCGAAAAAGTACTCACTTGGAGCCAGACCTGGGCTGTACGGTGGATGCGGCAGAACTTCCCATCCGAGTCCAGAATTTTCTGAGAAGCCGTCTTCGCGATGGGTGGGCGCGCGTTATCGTGCAGCAAGCGAACTTTGTCGAGCCTGGGCTGTTCCTTGCGCACCTTGTCGGCCAGTCTCTGCAGTTGAGTAGCGTAGACCACGGCAGTGACAGTCGTGCTGTCAGGCAGCAGCTCGAAATGGTAGGTCCCATAAGCTCCCCACCAGACGCTCAGCATGACTTTCCTCGCATGAGTTTACCCTTTCCGAAAGATTTTGACATTTCATCGCGTTGGCACCACGCACGTTTACGAACGTGGTTGACGAGAGGACCCATTTTTCGTCTCCTGTGACGATGGCGTCCAGCCAGTTGAAGGTGCGACTTCGGGAGAGCAGCTGACTGCGTATGTTCAGACGTCTTCGCCGGTTGTCATCGGTCAGTTCGTGTGGGAGCCACTGACCGAGCTTTTTAACCATTCCAAGAGACCGCAGTCCATTGTCCATTGGATTGGGAACAGCCAAGAGCAGCAGCAAAATAACGCACACCTTCGTATGGATGCTGCTCCGCCAGTTTCCTCAGTTCATCCAAGGATATCGTTGTCGGTCGACCAGAGCGAGGCTCATCTTCTGTTCCCGCTACTGAAGCGTTCGAACCAGCAATGCAAAGACCGTATAGAAGGAGCTTAGAGCCGAATACACGACACAAGTTTCGATAGATTTCTGCAGCGGAGTGCCCAGATTCGACCTCGTAAAGTGTACGTGTCTAATATGGGTAGACAGTTCGGCCATCGTACTGTGAAATAGCCAAGGAAGACGCAGCTGGATATGTTATGCAGATATAGCAGGATAGTGTCTTTATATAGCACTTATGTTGAAATCTTCAGAACATTCTAAAAAAAATCTGGAACAATGCGAAGTTTTCTGCAGATACTTTCTGGACACCGTTATATGTTATATGCATCGTACAATACTGTACCATCAGAAGACAACGAACACATTCCAGTTTTCCAGTTCTCAAGAGGATTTCAGGCGGCCAAGAAGAGCAAGTGCAACTTACAAGCACCTTTCGACTGGGAACCCGAGGCAAAAACTCACTATTTTTCTCTCCTCTCAAAAAGATCTCCTAAAAGGTATGGTGTAATTCATTCGGAGCACGAGTTTACGCTATTCGTGCAGTTCAATTGCACATAGCACTCCTCGTATTTCCTCTCTTCCTTCTTGCTGTCCGCAGAAATGTCTACCTCCAGCAGTTTTTTCTGCTAAGCACTTCTGTGGATTCGGTAAAGCTGTAGAAACTGTAGATAACACGTACGCTGTAACTTGTTCATGCCGGAAACGTGGAAGCCTGGAGAGCGAGAAGCGTTGAAATCGCAGAAAGCCTTTTCCACATCCACTTCAGAATCGATTTTTTTCTCTTGTAAGAAGTGGTCCAATGCTTGGAAGATGTGGTAGTCAGTTGGTGCGAAATCCGATAGGGCAATACGGTGGGTAAATGAGAAGTTCAACATCCAACTCCTGCGGTTTCAGCGCGTTTGTGCGACGCGTGGTCGTGCGTTGTCTTGCAACAGTATTGGCCTGTCTCTGTTGGCCAATCTTGAGGTGCTTAATTAAGCTTTCTCATCATATCGTCCAGCGGTTGCAGTGAACGTCACAGTCACCGCTTCACCAGTCCTCATGAAGCTGTACAGGATGATTCCATAGGTAGACCACCAAACAGACACCATCAACCTTTTTTGGGTGGATGTTGGGTCTCGGACTGTGTTTTGGGACTCTATCTTTATCCAACAATTGCGCAAAACGCTTACAATTGTCGTAAAGAATCCGTTTTTTCATCACAGGTAAATTGGTTCGAGTTCTTGTCGTGAGAGCAAAGAAAGACAGGCTTCGAAACGACACCACTTCTGCTGCTCGCTCAATTCGTGCGGTACCCATTGATCCAGCTTCTTTACTTTGTCGGTTCGCTTCAAATCGTTCAGTATTATAGAGGTAGAGAGCTTTTATCTTGCTGCTAATTCACGCGTAGTTTTGTGTCGCCTTCCACTACAGCTTTCAATTCATCGTTATCCACCTTGGAACAGGTCTCACACAAGGCTCATTTTCAAGGTTATAATCGCCAGATACTTGAACCATCGACTTCTTGAACCTTATTGTGCATTCGCTAGTCACATCCTTGCCGCCGAAAACCTCGTCAATGTCTGGACCGCCTGAGATATCAACACGAATTCTCGACTTTTTCATGGTTTGGGAAAACTGTTCTGAAAGCGACACCATAAAAGACTGCTACACGAGCGAAACAACAACACGATAAAAAGTGTAAAAAGGTCCCTTCAGAAAAGGGGAAACGTAGAACCGCAGAAGCGTTTTAACCGAAATATCAACCCTCTTAATCTTAAAAGCGACAAAATCGGTCATTTTCACCCGATACAAGCGAGCTAACATCCAGCCGAAGAAAGTGTTGCACATTCGCTGCAGCTATGAAGCAAGGTATGTACGCAGGTGCGGCGTTCAACTGAGTCGTCTATCTACTTCTGATCCTCATTGCTTGGGATGTTTCTGTAGCTCCTCTATGAAATATAACTGCATCCTACGACAACGTGGAAACGTGGAAATTCTCGATGACAAGAGACTACCAAAAGACAATGGAAAGTGCAGTCGTTTGATGCTTCCTGTCAGTTGCTTGTGAATTGCGAGTATGGAACTAAAAAGGGCTATTCAGTAAACTGGGGCCTTATTCATCAACGACACACACAGCAATTTAACGGAAAAATACAACCGAAATCCTTGATAGCGTGGCTTATCAAGCGATATGGTGAAACATTTCACTACGTTGCTTGCTGATAAGCCGCACTACCAGGGGCCGGATTCGTCAACGACTTACAGCAATTTAACAGAGAAAATACAGCCGAAATCCCTGATAGCGCGGCGAAATGTTTCACAATATCGCTTGATAAGCCGCGCTATCAGGGATTTCGGCTGCATTTTCTCTGTTAAATTGCTGTAAGTCGTTGATGAATCAGGCTCCAGGCCTCTGGTTCTGCCCACAGATGGGGCTAAATTCACAATAATTGGCCTTCCTTTATCTTTACGTTTCTTTCCTTTTTATTATTATTTTATTCAGAGCGACATCACAACCTTCGATTATTTCTCATTCACTTCTTTCGCCGGATGATACCATCAAAACGTGTCCGACGTGAAAATGGTATTTATTTTCTACTAATAAGCCTGTCGTTTACCTGTCATCTATTACGGCTGAGGAACTACCTTGCTGACCCGAGAAAGGAAAATGAGCTCTAGCTCCATCTAGAATTCGTCATGATGGTCTCCATTGCGCCGGGAAGAATACAGGGGTCGGATTCATCAACGACTTACACAACTTTAACAGAGAATTCACAGCGGAAAAATCAGATAAGTCAGAGATTTCGCTGTAATTTTCTCTGTAAAATTGCTGAAAGTCGTTGATGAATCCGGCCCCTGGATACCCAAGGATACATCAGACTTCAGAGCTTACAAGGGAAGGCTCTGAAGCGTATGTCTGAGCGGGGGGAGAGAGTCATTTAGAGAGAATCCTCATCCCTCAATTGGTTTGAAGATGTGTTTACTTTTGCCAAGTCGCTAAACCCAAGGAGTAGGGGGTCACAATGGGATACGGCGCAACACGCGTTTGGGGGTCTTGTACGCCCGCGATGCGTCTGCAGCCAGTGGCTTGGAGCGCAGGTGGGTAGAGGGTTTACTCGTGCGAGGGGGGTCACGGGTTTGGTTCCCATGCGTTGCTGCACTTTTGCATTTCAACTGATTGGTAGAGATTTGGGGGATTCTGATGTCTATACCATTTTCAGACGTTTTCTGCGCATTTTCCTGCTGTACGCTGGGGTACTCAACATGGTGATAAATGTTCAGCACCAGTTATACACAGGTACAAAGTGCCTGTGTAGTGAATCGCGTTGTCTTCCTCCATGGTTATGAGCACGCAACCAAAATCCAGTTGAAGACGTACCCTTTCCTTCGGAACAAGAGTTCCACTCGAAAACGTTATCATATGCCCACTGCTTGCTTGCTTCTCCACGTCCATCAGTTCATCTTGCGGATCCCACTCTTCCTCTTCTTCTTCCACCACTTCCAGCTGTTCGTCTTCGTCAACTTCAAGTTGACGTGCTTCGAAGTCCTTGAGTATGCTGGCCATCCGTTCGGCCATCTTGATTTCTTCCCTCGAAGATTCCTTGTCTAAAGGTCGGCCACACTTCAGCATGAGCAGGTGGATCACCACTCGCACGTAGGCGGACATTGCTGGTGTCAGGCTCTAAAAAACCTTCAGCAGACCTCTGATTTCCAGATGACAGGCAGACATGAGGGAAAGAGTGTATCGATGCCGTTTAGATTAAATTGCGGGATTCGCACAGCTCGTTTCTCATTTGAACCACCTCCGACGTCACAACGTGGTCTCCTTTGAAAATCCGAGCAGGATGGTTTTTCCCGAGGCCTTTGGTCCATGTATGGAAACAGACTATGAGGAGCCTGTAGTCTTTATACGCTACCCGTAAGGTGCCCAGTGGTGCTTCATGTACTTTGTTCCTGTGCATCACTGGTGTTGAACATTTATACATCACCATGTTGAATACCACAACTTTCCGCTGGAAAAATGCGCAGAAAACGTCTGAAAATGGTATAGACGTCAGAATCCCCCAAATCTCTACCAATCAGTTGAAATGCAAAAATGCAGCAACGCAGAGGAGCCGAACCCCTGACCTCTCTCGCACGAGTCATCCCTCTACCCAACTGCGCTCCAGGCAACTGGCTGCAAAAGCATCGCGGGCGTGCAAGACCCCCAAATGCGTGCTGCGCCGTATCCCATTGTGACCCCCTACTCCTTCGGTTTAACGACTTGGCAAAAGTAAACACATTTTTGAACCAATTGAGGGATGAGGATTCTCTCTACATGACTCTCTCCCCCCGCTCAGACATACGCTTCAGACCCTTCCCTTGTTAGTGGAACGAGTCTTCTTTAGGATAGAGTGCATTGCTGCCATAACACGCCTGCTTTTTAAGAAATGAGGCTCGGGTTCAAATTAGCAACGGTGAATCTAGTTCAGCCTGTAAATCCGGCTCTAAAAACTCTTTTAGGTACAAGTTTAATAGAGTACAACTGAAAAGGTTTAATTTCAGAAAGCGTCTAGAAACTTTCGATTTCAGGACTATCCGGCGAATGTGTGCGATGCCCAGCCAGTGTAGCGCCAAGAAGAGGACCGTCGTGCACACATCAAAACGTAGATATTCGTAGCTGCTTTCATTTATATCCTATGTTAATGAGCGCTCCAATGAAGAGTGGAGAATTAGCAATTGGTACGGCTCTTCGTCATCTGACATTCCACCACCCCCCCCCCCCCCACACAAACACTGCTAAGCTTGCATTCTCACGCAACAGGCCTGAAGGCCTGACTCGTCGTGGCGTCGACGTTTTCCTTTATCATCGCCGTGTTTGAGAAGGTGACTCAACCAGACCCGATTGCCCAGTTCCTACCACACAGCAATCGGCACCATTTTCGCAGCTCTTCTCGCGCTGGCTGACAACGGCTTATTTGCTTTCAATCTCCGGAACAGAGCTTCAAGTTTGATGTGTTCAATTTTCAATTCGTCAATGCAATAAGACAACTAGCTGCAACAGTTTGGCAGGAAACGCGATTTGAATTTGAATACGTTTTGGCATATCATAATCGGCAGCGTTTTAGGGAACTCGCAAAACGACTGAGTCAGGAGTTAGTTGAACCAAGTCACATGTCTGGGTTGTCGGAAAGGTCGCAACACCATTCTCACCCCCTTCCTGCTCTGCTCTATACATATGTGCCTCATCTCGAAATTTCCCATAACGTCTCTTCAATCGTTCACAATGCAGACGATTAAACGAAATAAAATCAGCAGGTTGCTCTGTACCATGTACTCTGTGCTCGCCACGTAGTGGTTCAGTGTACAACCTCAAACTTGGGTAACTAAACTTTTAATGTTTCAGCTAAATAAATAATTCAAAAATATGTCAGAAAGGGATAAATTCTATGTAGCTACTATCAGCTCTCAGTTACAGTGCTTCCTGCTTTGTGGGGCTGTTATGGTGTATGAACTTAAATTTATTCCAGAGGAGTATAAGGATATTCTTCTTCTTCAGCGTCTGTCCCGCTGCGTAGCTAGCATAAAGGATAAAGGATAAAGGACGACGTTATTCAATCCCCTTTGAGATGCGCCACGCATTCTACTTCTATGGGATGTCATGGAGACGTGTTGAATGCGTATTTGGCCATACAATGACCTGCGGTGGCCAGCCGATGTACAAGTCAGTGCTTCATCCCTCCCAGACAAGTCTGGTACCGATTCACCGACCCTTTATTCAAGGCTTTATTGGCCTGGGCGGGAAATCCGAACCAGGAACCTGGTATCGGGTACAGGCGATAGCCGGCGCCTCCTCCGACTGCGCTCCACGCTCCCTGGTCCAATATCAGGCCCACTTATATAGCGCATCAGATTAGGTAACTATGTGAGCAAGTATGTGATACATGGAGAGCTCAAGAACAGCGGAAATTCCAAAATATTCACATCTAGACATTGTCAGCGATCGATAATTAGTAATACTGAAGGAAGGTTCAATATAGTCGGGCTTTAAGAAATCGTCTAACCTCTAAACCTTCTAACGCTAGAAAATTATTCAGAATATCCGTGTGAAAAGCGCAAATCGCAAATGCTACATGCGATATTGGGCTAGCTGTCTTGCGTTGTCATCTTCCAATATTGGGCACTGATATATGCCTGGAATTTATTTATGGAATTGCCAACGGGATGGCGATGAATAATGAGAACGGAGACGCAGGAACGGATGGACCTAGTCCAAGCGCATTTTTAGCACCAAGCTTCCAGTAGGCTAGGCCTATGTCATACCATCGCTCACCCACAAGTGAAGCCTAATGATAAGCCCCCATATCGATCGCGTGAAGCGATGAGTCGATATGGGAGCCTATCATTAGGCTTCGCTCGCGGTGAGCGATGGTATGAAATAGCCTAATGATATGTCCCCATATCGATCGGGCGGCGCGACGCGATCGATATGGGAGCATATCAGTAGGCTTCGCTCGGGGTGAGCGGTGGTATAACAAAGGCCTTAAGCTTCTCCCCTCTCGAAATTCGCGGTATGCCATATGTTATTCTTTGAGATTCTTCATGCAGAGGGTGGTGCAGCATCTTGCTGTTACCAGCCGGGATATTACCGAATCTTACAGTTCGACATTACCAAATAAGGGATAAAGGACAGCGTTAATCAATCCTTTCTAGGATGCGCCACACATTCAACCCTTATGTCCTGTAGGCAATTTGAATTTTATTTTGCCTATACAATGACTTTCGGTGGTCTGCCGACGGGATAGTCAGCGTTTTAATCTCTCAGACAAGCCTGGTACCAATTCATCGATTTCGGACGGTGATCTGTTCCTATCGTGGTGGAACCTATCCCACCATAATGATGAGAACCGCACTGAGGATCAGCCGTCGTGATGTCGCCTGCCTCACGAACTCGGCATGTCGGCATGCCACAAAACTCTGCTTCCCGCCTAAGGTCCTGTTTATACTTCGACGCCGAGCGACGCGACGCCACATATTGTGGACACATTGACGGCGACGCGATCGATCAATTTGGCCTGCGTCGCGTCGCTTGGCATCGGAAGGGGAACGGTTAGGAGGTACACCTCTCCCTGCTATGGGCGGGTGTACTCCTATCGCGTTGCCATCGGAAGTATAAACGGGGCCTAAGACATCTCGTTTTGAGGAACTTCGAGGTACCACACATTGGATCCGATCTAAAATCACCGGATAATTGGATGTCTCGGATAACGACAATTTCGCAGACCCCGGATTTTTGGATGGTTCGGATTAGGTTATCCGAATCGTATGTCCAAAAATGATTCATTCGGCTTCAACAATGTATACGAGGTACTGAATCCGGTGAATCGCTAAACGAGAACAGAAGAACACCACGGCGGAGTGGCGCTCTATCCCCCGCCCTTTAAACAGGGGCGTGGCAAATGTCTGCGTCTCCACTATCTCGTAAGGCAGCCACTGGACTCTCGAGCAAGCCCAGGGGGTTGGGGTTGGGCGGGCCAGGGGGACGAGGGGGTAGAACGCTCGACCCCCGAACATCACTCCGCCATAAAATAGTCCAAAGGAGCAGCTCTGCAGCCGCTGCTACAGTGGCGGCCGGAGTTCGCCATGGCTTTTAGCGTATTAGCAGACATGGCATACTTCGCGCCGCGCGCGTTGTTTAGCTCGGTCCTAGACGGACTGCCTTTGCAGAGCGACCGGCGACAAGCACTGAGAACTCCACATCCTTTCGAGTCGCTCTGCAAAACTCATCGCAACGATTCCATTCCAAAGTATGCACAAGGCCTTAAGAAGTCTTAGCTTAAGACGCGACGGTTTTGGCACTATTGTACTTTCACGACTCCGGAGGTCGAGGGGAGGTCGAAAACAATTTTCCGCCTAAACCTCGCACAGAGGTGATTTGGGGCGGTGATCACGAATCTGAATCTTCGTTTTGCATATTATGCTAGAGTACAACAGATTCGGAGATGTTCGTTCCGTTGAGCGAGAATGGGGCATTAGAAACTTGCCCGTTCCTATGTGTATCTGGGTTGCGAAGTCGATATGGCCAACGACCTAGCGCCGGAGCTGAGCAGGAGGAAACGATCGGTCCGACTCCGTGCCCACCTATTCGACTCCACTGTTCTTCCTGCACTAACATACGCCTCAGAGACCTGGGCCATACGAAAGCAGGAAGAACACGCGATCAGCTCGCGCAGCGTGGAATCGAGAGGACGATGCTCGGAGTGACATGACTCACGCAACTAGGCCTCCGGAGTTCCGAGCTTCGCCGACGTTCGAAGGTCAGAGACGCTGTCACGTGGGCCAAGTTGTCGAAAATTAGGTGGACCGGCCACGTAATGCGCTTCGCAGACACCCGCTGGACGAGAGCCGTCTCCGACTGGATTCCGCGGGATGTCAAGAGAACACCAGGAGCCTACCAATGCGTTGGTCGGACTTCTTCGTGAAAGCTCTGAACGACCGCTATGACGCTCTTCGTGTCCCTCGAGCGAGGAGGATCCATTGGAGCACTCTGGCACGCGACAAGGACGAATGGAGACGCTGCTGGCGCCCGCTCGAGCAAGTCGATGATCAACGGGACGACAGGTGATACAGGTGATAGGCTTGTGTCTCAAAATTTCCGTATTTAAAACGCTTACCAAGATGGTTAGGAAGTGCCATTTACCCCCGCTTTTATTGCTTCGATGACAATTTAGTTGTATAGGTCGGTACAGTAGTGCCTACATAATGGAGAAGGAGCGTGGGAAGGAAAGGGACTTGACCAACCCAACCTATTGTCGGCAAAAAGCGCAAGAATTGCTTCATGCAGGTTCTAAAACAATCAAAAATTATTCTGTTGACATAGTGCAGAACGTCTCGCAACGCTTTGTTGATACAGATGCGTTTATAAGCTGTTTGTTTCCGATCTGCCGACATAAATTCTTTTATTGCCTGCGCTGGTGCGAGCTGTAGCAGACTTTCACTGGAGCGCGATATCTGTACTATGAGGCTAACTTTTGTACGTTAAATTCTGTTATTTTCACTGGAAAGAGTGCGACTTCTTCACTACATAAGGCAGATTTATCGTCCTCAGTGTGTAAAAGATCGCTGTGAAGTCGCTGAAGTCATTTCAAACTCCACCGCCGACAAGGTCGACGACTCGTTAAGGTAGGCAAAATCAATGATTTAGTACTGCTTGAGTCATTCCGGCGAATTTTCATGCAAATAAGATAGCGATCAGCGGACGCGACGGCACCGCCACCAGCCGGACGGCCGACCGGCCGTCCCGTGCGTCCATCTCCAAGCCCCTGGTACGATAAGGACTTTGAGGGCTTTTTTCGCTGTCTGACTTGTCACGTCACTGGACGAATCGAGTCAGTCGATAGCTATTCCAGGCAGGCAGTTCGGTCGTTCGTTCTGCTGTTTGTTCGCCTGAGTTCTGACCACCTGCAGCGTTATTCTCGCTTCAAAGGCTTCCTCTAACTTACCGTTACTTTTTGCATCGTCAGTGTCCCAAGCCTAGTTTCCTTGCAGTTCTTCATAGACAAATAACAGCATTTTCTTCCACTGCTCCGTTATGTTTCCATCACACTGTGGCCGATCAGCGCAGTTTGAGGTTTGTGCATAGGAATAAAGGGTAAAGGATAAAGGCAAGCGCTAATCCATCCCTTTGGTGATTCGCCACGAATTCTCTTTCTAAATATGTCGTGGAAGCATCTAAAATGGGTAGTTGGCCTTTACGATGACTTGCGATGACCAGCGATGGACATGTCAGTGTTTTACCCTTCACAAACAGGTCCGGTATCAATTCATCGACCCCTTGGTTAATCTGGGCGCGACCCGAACCAGCAACCTCTAATCAATTATACTTGTGCTTTTCCAAAAATTTTCGAATGAACGAATAATCGAATAACCACATTTTTTCGGTTATTCGAATTTCCGAATAATCGAATAACCCCATTTTTCGAAAATTCGAATGAACGAATAATCGAATAACCCCAATTTTTCAGTTATTCGAATTTCCGAATAATCGAATAACCCCATTTTTCGCTTATTCGAATTTCCGAATAATCGAATAACCCCATTTTTTGCTTATTCGAATTTCCGAATAATCGAATAACCCTGTTTTTCGGTTATTCGAATTTCCGAATAATCGAATAACCCAATTTTTCAGTTATTCGAACGAACGAATAATCGAATATCCGAATAAATCGAATAATCGAATAAACTTCACACATAAAAAGGACAGTGAGATTTTTCCTTTAACTAAGACGTCGTCCAACGTGGGTGAGTGTTCAACAGACATGCCGAAAACGTCGTCCAAAGTTGGTCGGAGTTCTGCTGACGTGCCGAAGACGTCGTCCAACGTGCTTGGCAATTTGAAAGAGTACGGGAGACCCGTAAAGGAGGAACCACTAACCGCGGAATGCCTTCAGCTTCCCATGGAACTTCGGACATACCTACGTCTTGTGAAAGAGATCGAAACGCTGATTACAAATATTAATACCAAATTTGCCAAACGGATTTCATAAGCAAGCACTAGCTGCCCAAAGGCTGCGGAATGTGTGCCGCGTGTGTTGATGCAGCGTGGATACAGTGTTGCGCAATCAGCATTGTCGTTAGCGGCCTGGCCACCTTAGGCGGCGGCGCAGCGGAAGTGTTTTCGCTTCACAGAGAGTGGTCATGGGTTCGATTCCCGCACACACCATTGTTATTGCGTTTTGCGATTTATCGTCAGTGAGAGCTTTTATCGCCATTTCCAACGCATTTCTGAACAAAAGCATGGCAACAAATGTCATTTACGTTCTTCGAGATCCTTGTAAGTGGAAAGGTGAGCATTTTTGATTTCCCCATTAAGCAAGCCAAAAAACGTATTCATTCGGCGCGCGGGAAAAATACGCGTGTCGTGAAAGAGTTAACCTGGCATAAGAAACAGGAAATTCAGAAACCGATGTCAGATTCGTGATGAGCAACCCAATTCGTAGCGAAGTATGAATAACTATTTTTTCGACCTCGGTAGTACAGCGCATGGGCCATTTTATTTTCGAACAGCCAAGCTGTTTCAAGATGAAGAGGTGTTGTAGACAAATTATATTCTTTACACGAATGGAATCAAAAATGTACTAACCAACTGGTAAGTATAGCTAATGATGCAACAACCTTCTTGAGTAATGACGGAGGAGTGCAAAAAACGTGTGCTTTATAGCGAGTGAAAGGTTTTGATCGAGAGGTCAATATCGATCGATATTGTTGATTGGAGCTTGAAAGTGAAGTTTCTTTGTTTGTATGTCAATGACAGTTAGGCAGCCCGTCCCTGCCGTAGCGGTCCCGTGTGGAAAAATTTTCTGTTCAACTTAGCATTATTAGATTGGTGCAAAAGAAATGCAGGTGTTCTGTCTTTTTGGTTTTAACACTATTTTTCAATGAACTAACCATAAGACTTTTCATAAGGTGTTATACATTGTTGGAAAGCTCATTATATGCGATTTCTATGTATGTATATGGAATTTAACTCAAATCGCTTATTTAAAAAGATAATTTGGTTTTTATTTTCAGATGTCTAAACGCGTTTTTCGTCAAATTTACTTCTGCGAGTTGAAACTGGGCCGGACTTCCGCTCAGACCGCTCAAAATATAAACGAAGTATGGGACCAGGGAAGGATCAACTAATGCACAGTACGAAATGGTTCCAAAAGTTTCGTGCCGGCAACACCAGCCTCGAAGACGAACCACATGAGAGCCGTTGATAATGATCCATAGAAGGCGTCAGTCGAAGCTGATCCGCGCAAACCACGCGAGATATTGCCGAGGTTCTCGACGTCGATCACACTACAGTTGCTCGCCATTTGAAGCAAACTGGGAAGACCAAGAAACTAAATTGACCGAAAGTCAGAAAAATCGTCGTCTTGAGATATCGTCGGCCCATCTTTTGCCCAATGCCAACGATCCGTTTCTCGATCGGATTGTGACATCCGATGAGAGATAAATACTTTATGATAACAGGCGCGTTTGCCTAGTGGCTGAATCAAAAAGAGGTTCCCCGACATCAGCCAAAGTCGGAAAATTTTACGAAAATCGCGTTTGGACATCTAAAAATAAAAACCAAATTATTTTTAAACAACCGACTTAAATCAAGTTCCATATATTATGTTGTTCGGAAAGTTCTCAGCGTTTTGTGTTACTACTGTTTGTTCTTGTTACTGTTTGTTCTTCATCGTCTATTATTGAGTAAAAATTCAACTTGCATTGCGCATTAATGCTACTTTCTGTACAGAATTTTTCGCTCTATCTGGCTAAATAAATTATGTTTCAACTTTTTATTACAATTTTGTTCTTAATGGGCTTTTCGAAGGATGTCGAAGGAGTAATTCCGAAAGATATTTAATTTTAACTTCAAATTGGGACAATCCGCAGCCGAGACAGCCCGACAAATCAACCAAGTGTGGGGGCCTAATAGTTCTGGAGAAAGCACTGTATGCCAGTGGTTCAGTAAATCTTGGACCGGAGATTTCAGCCTCGAAGATGCTTTGAAACGCCTTGGGAAGGTGAAAAAGCTCAAAAAGTGGATGCCCCACGAGTTGAGTGAGCGGCAAAAATAGTCACGTTTCGAGGTTTGTTCTTCTCTACTTTTACGCAACAAAACTGACCCGTTTCGGGATCGAATCATCGCTTGTGATGAAAAGTGGTTTCTGTATGATAACAGGAAACGTTCCGGGCAGTGGTTGGACTCCGATGTATCCCATAGACATTTTCCAAAGGCGAGTCTCCAACAAAGAAAGGTGATGGTGACTGTGTGGTGGTCGGCGGCTGGTGTGATTCATTACAACTTTTTGGCGATAGGCCAAGCGATCACGGCAGACACCAACTGGAAGGAAATCGACGAAACGCACCGAAAACTGCATTAACTTCAGCCAGCATTGGTCAACAGAAGAGGCCCGATTCTTTGGCACGATAACGTTCGCCCACACGTTTCACAAATCGCTACTCGAAAATTGAACGAATTAAGGGTTGAAGTTCTGCCTCACCCGCCATATTCTCCAGACCTCTCATCAACCGACTACCACCCTTTCAAACACTTCCAGAACTTTCTCGCTGTAGAACCTTCACCAATCAGGACTAAGCCAAAACAGCTTCCATGGATTTTGTCGAATCTCATCACAAAAATCTCAATCTCACCACATAATTTTTTCGCTGATGGAATAAGTCGACTGTTGGCCCGTCGGTAACAGTGTGCTGATTCGACTAAACCCGACAAGATTTGAGAAAGTTATGGTAGTTCACTCAAAACGCTGAGAGCTTTCCGGACAGCCTAATACATACTTAGAAAGCGCATGTAATAACCTTTCCAACAATGTATAATACCTTATGAAATGGTCTTAGTTTGTTGCTAAAAATAGTGTTGAAACAAGGAAAACAAAAAAACCTACATCACTTTTGCACCAACCTAATAGAAGCGCTGGGAACGATCGGTTCCGACAAAAAGGCATTTTGTCGTAGGATCAAAATCGATCAGAAGCTCAATACCTATAGAGAATTTCAATTTTTGCCTGAGGTCCACTGTTCGAGGATGGGGAGTGGAGCTGCCTGCAGTCAATTTGGGGCTAGAGTGAAGTGGAGGACCGTGCTTTGGGGCATCAAGTGGGTCGTCGAATGACCTTGGGGACGAAGGCACTGATCAGAAGAAGATTCGACATCACTGAACCTTCTGGAGATGCCGATATTAAGCGTAGTGGTGGGGGGGGAGGGCTGGATGGCTCCATACTGGCTTCATAAAACTACTCACCTGATCAAGGTTGGAACACAATAAAGGATAAGGATAAAGGACGGCAGTACTCAATCTCCTTTGGGATGCGCCAAGCATTCTATTTCTACGGGATATCGTGGAGCCGATTTGAATGCGTATCTGGCCATACATGACTTGCCGTGGCCAGCCGATGAACAAGTCTGCGCTCTCTCCTTCCCAGATAAGTCTGGTACCAGTTCACTGACCCCGGAGAGCCGAGTTAGCCTAGTGGTTAGTGGTGTAGTTTCATGCACAAACGGTCACAGGTTCGACTCCCGGCTCCGGCACGCCATGCCCTGCAAAAATTGCAAAAATGGCAACGGTTCCAGTGTCAGGCCCAGGTTGACAGGCCGGCTGATGGAGAAACCTCGTCACAAAACCATGATCACAAGTCGCAATAGAATCAGTGTAAAGGCTAGGACGTCACCCGGAAGTGGCGCACAGAACCCCCGCCCGAGTTCTGTGGTCAGTATGCGAGGGCTACCGAGGGCCGAACGACCTCGGCTAAAGAAGCTAGTTCGACTGGGGACTCTGAATGTGGGAACGCTGACCGGAAGATCTAGGGAAGTGGCTGACCTGATGAAGCGCAGGAGGATTCAAGTCCTGTGTCTGCAGGAAACGCGATGGAAAGGGGCGAAAGCCAGGGAGATCGGAGAAGGGGTCAAGCTGTACTACAACGGAGAGGACACCAAGAGGAACGGGGTAGGGATAGCTGTCGCGGAGTCCCTCAAGGATTCAGTAACGGCTGTCCAAAGAATAAACGACCGCATCATGTCACTGCGGCTGGACACGAAGGAGGGTTACTGGACCATTATGTCTGTCTACGCTCCGCAGACCGGATGCTCCGAGCACGACAAGGATGACTTCTACCTCTCGCTCGAGGAAGCCATAAGGTCCGTACCAGAAGGCGACTACCTCTCCATAGCAGGGGACATGAACGGGCATGTGGGGAGCGGCAGAAGAGGAGTGGAAAGGGTTCATGGAGGTAAAGGGATCGGCCTGATAAACTCGGATGGAGAACGAATTCTGAATCTGGCTATCGCCCACGACCTGGCTGTCTGTAGCACTTTCTTCGCGAAGAGGGAGAGCCAGAAGGTGACCTATGCTAGCGGAGGAAGAAGGACGGAAGTCGACCACATCTTGGTTCGAAGGGCTGCCCTGAAAACAGTCCGGGATGTGAAGGTCATTCCGGGAGAAGACGTGGCATCACAGCATAGACCCTTGGTAGCCGACCTTAGCATACCTCTACCCACCAGGCCCAAAGTGAGGACGGAACCCAGGATCCGATGGTGGAGACTGCGGGGTTCAGAGCGGAACGAGCTACGAAGGGCAGTGCTCGAAGCAGGCCTTCCAGATCCAGCTGGTCCCGTGAACGAGACCTGGAGGAGGGTAGCCAAAACAATCCTGAGATGTGCCAAGGAAACCCTGGGAGAAACAAAGGGAGGAACCAGAGGGGATAAATCGGCATGGTTCTGGAACGAAGAGGTGCAGGCTGCGGTGAAGAGGAAGAAGGAGGCCTACAAGCTGTGGCAGAAGACGAGGGCACCCGAGCATCTCACAGCCTACAGGAAGCTGAAGAGGCTGGCAAAAACAGCTGTAGCGAAGGCAAAGAACGCGGAAATGGATGCCCTATACGAGAAACTAGACGGGCCAGAGGGAGAGAAGTTCGCCATCCGCCTGGCCAAGGCGCGTCATAGAGCTAGCCTCGACATTCGAATAGTGAAGACTGTGAAGAGTGCTGACGGTAGGGTGCTACGAAAGCCGGTCGAGGTCAGAGAGAGATGGGAGGAGTACTTCAAGGAACTCCTGAACGAGGAGTTCCCTCGTCAGGAAGCCGAGGAAGAACAACCAACGGAAGGACCCATCCCACCCTGGACGCAAGAAGAGGTTCGCAAGGCCATAGGGAAGATGAAACTCGGAAAGGCAGCAGGGCCTGACGGTGTGCCAGTAGAGGCTTGGAAGGTGCTCGGGGACCTCGGAGTCAATTGGCTGACGCAGTTCCTCAACAGAATCACGAAAGAAGGTAAGATGCCGGATGACTGGAGGAACAGCACCATAGTCCCCATCTTCAAGCAGAAGGGAGACGCTTCCGAATGCTCCAACTACCGAGGGATCAAACTGATCTCACACACGATGAAGATCTACGAACGACTGGTCGACTCAAGGCTGAGGGAGATGGTACCCATCTCCCAGGTGCAGTGGGGCTTCATGCCTGAGAGGTCCACCACAGACGCCATCTTCATCGCTCGTCAGGTGATGGAGAAATATCGGGAGAAACGAAAACCCTGCTACCTAGCATTCCTGGACCTGGAGAAGGCCTACGACAGGCTAGCTCGGGCCGTAATCTGGAATGCCCTTCGAGGGAGGGGTGTCCCGGAACGTCTGATCACGGTCATAAGGGACATGTACGAGGGCTCGAAAGCGGCGATACGAACTCCACACGGGGTGACAAGGAAAGTGGACATCACTGTGGGGGTACACCAAGGGTCGGCTCTGAGCCCGTTCCTCTTCCTGCTGACACTTGACTCTATAGTGAACCACCTTGAGGAAGGCCCTCTCAGAACGATCCTCTACGCGGACGACATCGCTCTAGTAGCCGACAAGCAGGAGGAGCTGGAGGAGAAGGTGCAGCTGTGGCAGAGAGCCCTCGCAGACAACGGCCTACGGCTGAACGTGAAGAAGACGAAGTTCATCAGCTCTGAGCAGTGCGCTGGATCGATCCTAGACTGCCAAGGGGAAACGATCGAGAAGGTGGAAGAATTCCGCTACCTCGGAAGTGACCTATCCGAGGAAGGAAGTGTGGACCAGGCGGTCAGGGGACGGATAAACGCAGCCTGGCTCAAGTGGAGGGAGTCCACAGGGATCCTCTGCGACCGTAGATGCTCCAGGACGCTCAAAGGCAAGCTCTACAGAACAGTTGTGAGACCTGCCCTCCTCTACGGCAGTGAGTGCTGGGCCCTAGGTAAGGCGCAGGAGCGGCAACTGCACGCGGCGGAGATGAGGATGCTGAGGTGGGCATGTGGATGGACCCGTCGGGACAGGGTGCGAAACGAGGATGTTAGGGCAGTGATGAAGACAGCCCCGATCCAGCTGAAGATGAGAGAGCAGCGCCTTAGGTGGTATGGACACGTCCTCAGAAGACCAGAGGATCACCCCACAAGGTTGGCCCTAGATTTCGAGGCACCAGGAAAGCGTCCAAGAGGAGCCCCAAGGAAAAGATGGAAGGACGTCATCAAGAGAGATCTAGCCGAAGTCGGCGCCACGGCAGATGACGCCCTTGATAGGATGAGGTGGCGACAGATCACAAGAACAGCGGACCCTGCGACTGCGCGGGACTAAACGCTCAGGAGAAGAAGAAGAAGTTCACTGACCCCGGAAGGATGGAAGGCTTGGTTGGCCTGGGCGGGAAATCCAAACCAGGAACCTGGTATCGGGTGCACGCGACAGCCGGCACCTCCTCCGGCTGCGCTACACGCACCCAGTAAGGTTAGCACAATAGGGTTCTCAAATATTGCCATCTGTACTGCTAGGGAGTGAAGAAGGCTGAGTTGGTAGAGCAAGCAGCTTGAATTGATTGTTCTTGGCTTAGTGATACTGCAACATCAACAGCAAGTGCGTGACTGAGCACTTGTACTATGTACTAGCACTGAACTAGAACTTGTACTACACCTGCACTACGGTACCGCTGTGTTTAGTCTTAATGCAAAAGAGAAGTAGCTAGCATTGAATTGGTGCGGATCAGCTTCACTGGGAAATTTTGGATAGGAGTTCACGGATATATTACAATTACAACAGCATACCACGGCACCTTTGACATTGCCCAGGAAGATGATCCTTAACTAACGTGCTCTTGCGTATCGTATAATAGAAAAAATATGACCTAGTCATGATTTACAAGTTGATAAATGGTATGGTGCCCTCTAGTTTTATTCGGTCTCTTCTTCTCCTACAAGAGGTGCTCAATGGAAAATTCAACTTCCCAGAGCAAAAGCAAGGTAAGATCCGCATTTTTCACATATGGAGCAGGGGTTGAATTTTTGAAGCCTTTAAAGGAAAACAATATACCAAACACCCAAAGGCAATTTGAAAGACTGGTTGCCACGTATCACCAGAAAACTTTGTAGTTTGATGTCGTTTTTGAGGTATTGCGTATTGTGCAAGCCACAAGTCACTTATTTAGTCACCTGTTATCTTGTGTTTGAATCATATGTGAACTTATATATGCATATACCCCTATACTTATACGCGCGTATAAAAATAAATAAATAAATAAATAAATATTTGAATGCGTTTTCGGGCGCTAGTGTATGGGGCGGTTTCTGCGCCTCCTACCAGCGCGCGCTATTTCGCAAGGCCTAGGGCGATTTGAACTTAATATAATTGGCTTATAAAGCATTTATGCAAAAAAAAACGACTATGATATTCGTTCTTCCCATGGTAGATTACCCCTAGTAGACCTATTTTGAACAAGATCTAGTGCGGTACACTAAATACACTAGTAGTCGTTTTCGTAACGGCGAGATCCTCGACGGTGTGCTATCGAAAACAGTCGTCACCGGAATGAACGTCGCTTACAAAGATCATCATTATGTCACATTCGAAACAAGCAAGTATTCGAAATTCGAATATTATTCGAATTTTCGAACCCCGAATAATCGAATTCGAATAATTATTCGAATTTTCGACCCTCGAATAATCGAATTCGAATAATTATTCGAATTTTCGAACCTCGAATAATCGAATTCGAATAATTATTCGAATTTCCGAAACTCGAATAATCGAATTCGAATAATTATTCGAAATTACGAAACTCGAATAATCGAATTCGAATAATTATTCGAATTTGCGAAACTCGAATAATCAAATAATCGAAAATCGAATTCGAATAAATTATTCGAATAATTATTCGAATTCGATTATTCGAGCACAAGTATATAATCAATGGTGCACAGTCGACGCCTCTTCCGACTGAGCTGCCGCACGCACACGTTTCTGATCACCTTCCGCTTATTCTGTATTTGTTTCGGATCTGCTACAGAGTATAAGTGATGAGTATAGCGGCAAAGGTACTTGCTTGTGAGAAAGCCGAAACGGTGAGTTGGCGAGAAAGCTTAAGGCCTCGTTTACACGTCCGACTCCGAGCGACGCGACGGTATGTAAAGTGACCAAATTGATCGATCACGTCGCTCAATCAATATGGCCACTATACGTGGCGTCGCGTCGCTCGGCGTTGAAGTATAAACGGGGCCTTAGGCCTTTGTCATACCATCGCTCACTCTGAGCGACGCCTAATGATAGGCCTATGTTATACCGCCGCTCACTCCGAGCGAAGCCTAATGATAAGCTCCCATATCGATCGGGCGGTGCGATGGAATCGATATGGGTGCATATCATTAGGCGTCGCTCGGGGTGAGCGATGGTATGACAAAGGCCTTAGGGTGCGTTTGTACTTCGACGCCGAACGACGCGAAGCCACGTATTGTGGCCACATTGATTAGGCGACACGGCCGATCGCCCGACCGATCGATGGAAGCATAAACGAGGCCTAATTCAGTACCTTTTGGGAAGCGCCACGCATTCTATTATACTTCCACGAGAATCCTCTATGGTGATAGATGTATAGCTACGGATTTGGCGTATACAATGACGAAACAGCCGATGGAGAAGTCAGCGTTTTGTCCTTCCAAGACAAATCTGGTACTAATTCACCGACCGCGAGAAGGTGGAAGGCTTGCTAGGTCTAGACGGGAAACCGAACCAGGAACCAAGAATTGGGTGCACGCGACAGCCGACGTCTCATTCGACTGCGCTACCACACAGCTGGGGAACTTTTGCTGAGGTACTGTTGAAGTTTTCAGTTGCGCATATCTAAGCCTGCAAAATATTAGGTTGCCGGGAAAGTTCTCAGCGTTATGTGTCGGATCTCAACCACCTAATTTTTTCGCTGATGGAATAAGTCGACCGACGGTC
The DNA here is from genome assembly GCA_947359475.1 of Heligmosomoides polygyrus bakeri. Classification (NCBI taxonomy): domain Eukaryota; kingdom Metazoa; phylum Nematoda; class Chromadorea; order Rhabditida; family Heligmosomidae; genus Heligmosomoides; species Heligmosomoides polygyrus. The sequence goes on from OX375865.1 coordinate 9,354,830, forward strand.
CGTTGGCAAATATGTGCTGATTCGAAAGGTGCTTATTTCGACTAAATCCGTTAAGATTTGAGAAAGTCTGGCAGTTTAAAGCGAAGTACCCAAAACGCTGACGCCTCCGGACAACCTAATAATTGAGCAGTCAGCGAATTTTTCAAAATGGGCGCGTATCAAGGCTAGTAAATATTTTATTTATTCATTTATTTTATAGATCCACCATAAGTGCGTTCAAAACAAGAGCATGAACAAGCAAATTTCGAACAGTTTTAAGAAATTCAACACTGATGCAACAAAGAAAGACACATATACACACTGCAATTGGTGAAGTGTAGTTTTCATCCAATTTTTTCATCCATGTTATGACACGACACACTTTTCTATCTGAATTAGCGACATCTTGATCTCAAACTGAACTCTGTAAAAGTTCAGCGTTATTTGCTGATAGTAATTTAAGCGCTTATTTCAACAGGACGGATTCAATTTTTATCAAGTTTCTGCGTAATGTTATGACACGGCGCATTTTACCACGGGGGTCGAGCGTTCTACCCCCTCGTCCCCCTGGCCCGCCCACCCCAACCCCCTGGGCTTGCTCGAGAGTCAAGTGGCTGAGTTACGAGATAGTGGAGACGCAGACATTGGCCACGCCTCTGTTTAAAGGGCGGGGGATAGAACGCCACTCCGGCATTTTACCACCTGAGTATAGTGTTTTGCAGCGATTCAGAAGCCCAGATACAAGGAGACTGTAGTAACGAAGAGATATGGCCTTCACTCTCTGCAATTTTCGCTTTTTTCAGTGTTTATTTTGAACACTGCGTATGTTGTCACAGGTGTACCATCAAGGTGTTGAGTCTGGCGGCTGCGCTTCCCTGCAACGCATTGTTTGCTCTAGTTGCTCTCGGCCACTTCGTGTTTTACCTCATTGAATGGGTGTCGAATCGATCATCGTTTTTTCTGTCTGTCACAGCCGGTTCAGCGATAGCAAACTGCTGAATTTCAGAACAGATGCCCATTGAGGACGACAACTACGACTATCTATTCAAGGGTAAGCCGTTACGCTGATCTTTCGCTTTTTTGGTTGGGTAACCGGATTTAGAAACAGTGGAACAGAGGCTTGCCTCTACTGTATTTTTGGCACTAGTTAAAAGTTCCGACTCCACCGACAAGACTTCGGCCGAAAAAAATTTTTCACTGAAACTTCGTCTAGGGGGTTATTTGGGGTGATGATCACGAATCTGATATCCGTTTTTTACAATTCGGTCGGAGACCACCCATACCGATAACATGGGTGGTCCAGGCAGGGTCACCGATTTCACTGAAACTTCGTCTGGGGGGTTATTTGGGGTGCTGATCACGAATCTGATATCCGTTTTTCGTTTTACGCTGGAATACGGTAGGTTACGGAAGGTACGGGTGACTAAGGTAATGGTCACCGATTTCGCCCAAAATCCAGCAAACGAAAAATGGATGTCAGATTCATGATCGGCACCCCAAATAACCCCCCCCCCTAGGCGAAGTTTGCGCAAAATCGATGATTATGATCTCGGCAGCCTTAGTTACCTTTAGCTACTGTAATCTACCGTAATCGGCCGCAATTTCAAAAACGGATGTCAGATTCGTGCTCAGCACCCCAAATAACCCCCTAGACGAAGTTTCAGCGAAATCGGTGACCCTGCCTGGACCACCCTTGTTAACGGTATGGGTGGTCTCCGACCGAATAGTGAAAAACGGATATCAGATTCGTGATCAGCACCCTAAATAACCCCCCTAGGCGAAGTTCCAGGGAAAAATTTTTTTTCGGCCGAAGCCTTGTCGGTGGAGTCGGAACTTTTAACTAGTGCCGTATTTTTTACTTGGTTGTTCATATCTGATGTTGTTTTTAGATATTTTTTGAAAGAGCATTTACTTATATTAACAACAAGCATTAGTCAATGATATGCTGACCATTCTGTTAGATAAACTTTTGCCATCTTTCGCTGATTGTAGATTTTCAACTTTTTACAACTTAAAGTAAGCCACGTAATAACTACTACCTATAAATATACAGTTCAACCATCTATGAGAAAAAACGACACTAATTACGGGACAACCCACTGTCTCTCTATCTTACTAAACGAAGCATAAAGGGTAAACGCATTACGCAATCCCTTTTGGAATACGTCATGCATTCTACTCCTACGGAATGCTGTGGGGCGATTTGAATGCGTATTTGGCCATACAATGACAATGGTCACCAACGGTGGAGTACTCAGTGTGTTATCGTTCCCAGACAAAATAGGTAAAAATTCACATTCCGAAAGGGTGGAAGGGTTGGTTGGCCTGGGCGGGAAATCCGAACAAAGATACTCGTATCAGGTGCACGCGACAGCCGGCGCGCTACTTGCGTCCGTCTTTCTAAATACAAACATAAATGCAAGCTTATGCTCTTTTGCCGTTTTTAAAATGCATTCTCATTTTATTTCTTTTTGTATTAATAAGGAATGCTAGGCTGCTCTTTAGTAGAGCAAACACCACTTCTTATAGTTGAATTTTTTGAGGATTTTAGCAGTACAAAGAAAATATGTGGTCACTGACTTAATCGAAGTGTATTTTTGTTAGTATTTTTAAGATCTTTCCTTCTAAACAACCGTAGCAATCTGCTGGAAAAAATCTCCTACTTCAATCCCCATGTCTACGTTTCAGTTTTTTTTTATATTTCGTTTTTTTTTTCGCTTTTTTCTTAGACATCCTTTTCGCCGCGGTAGTTTTAACCAACTCACTTCTAATCTCTCTTGTATTTGTCACACCTCCGATCGTGATTTGCAAATAAATAAATAAATAATATTTAAAAACATAATATTACATGACTATACCAATATTTTTCGCTTCAGCTTTTTAAGTTTTTTTTTAGTTTTTTTCCTCCTTTTTTCTGAGTTTTTCTCTTTTCATTGTTTTGTTGGAAGGTTTTGTTTGCTTGCAGGCATGATGTTTTTGGCATATCCTTATGGGTGTATTCGTAAATAAATAATTAAATATATATTAATATATACCAATATAAACCAATAAATATCAATATATTAATACCTATGTATATATGTTTAACCAATATAATAGACTGGAGGACATTTATCTCAACACTCGATATTTTGACGTTTATTTCATGTATGTGTTTATTATCACTGTGTCGCCAATCCTTTTTCTTTTGTCGCGCATTGTTATACACGTATAAAAAAATCAATAAATAAATCGTACCCAAGAAAACTGGGTTTATAGATGACAACATCGTATTTTAAATTGGAACAAATAATCTCTAAAAACATCTGTACGGTACCCCCCCCCCCCCTCCTAAAAATTCTTTATCGATCGTAAATAATCGATCGAATGAATGTGTACGATTATCTAGGAAGGCTAGGATGTCTACAGTACTATGATTGTCTGTGAAACTTCTTTGTCACCAGTCAACTAACAGGAAACGTGAATCAGGGGGTACGATTTGCATAAGCGTATTATTATTCTGACCCATGTGGCACGACGGTGAAACGCGTGCTAAATCAGATGACCGTCGTCAGTGAACTACGTTGATCGGAAAGTCTTGTTAGGGTTTCTTTTAAAAGTCTAAAAGTTTCGGCATTCGATAGATAGCCAAGATCTACCATGTGGTAGTTGTAGAACATTCTCGAAGCTTCTCTTCAGAAGATTATAGGAGCGGATGCTCTTCCTTGAAAACAAATCTCGGTCGGGACGCCCCTGCCAAAGCGATGGAAGACGCCGTTCTTGACGCTGTCAAGGAGGGTTCGGAGAATACCACACGGAGACTTGAGACAAGACTCGGATGCACTCAATGGACAGTCGTCAGCCGTTTCCAAACCGTCCGCTAACGAAAGCTGCTGACTTGTGAGTACCTTGGCGGAGTTGGGTTCTTCACGACGGCAAGGTACGCCTTGCCGTTTGCCTAGCTAGGGGAGAAGAACCACCTATGCAAACAAATTCGAAATCCTACGAAAGCATCGAATCTACGATTGTAGTCTGAGCAGGAAGCGAACCTTGACTCGATTTGGATCGAAACGAAGACTGGTGACTTCTTCGACTGGACCACTAATGATTTAAAATTTGAATGCTAGAGTATCCAAGAGTTCCACTTCTCGGTGAACGGTGAGGTGGCACCAAATCTGTCTAGGAATGATAATACAGTAGCTTATCCAGTAGGCACAAATAATAGGGTGGGCCAAAAGTAATGAGACAAACTCAACAAATTTCTTTATCTATAACTCAATTACAACTCTACGGTGCTGAGGAATGTATTCGCCATTAAGGTCAATGACCTTGCTGCCATCGCTCAGCCAACTTCCTGATCCTTTCCTTCCAGAACTGCTTGGGCCCGGTGCTGATCCAGTGCCCGTTATGGTTGTCGAGGTCTGCTTGGGTCCTTGCGTCCCTTCCGACCATGAAGTCCTACAGGCTCAACAAGTATTGGTAGTCGCATGGAGAGATGGCGAATACGGTGGGTGAGGCATGAGAACACAGCCCAGCTGAGCAAGCTTATCTGTGGTCACCTTTGCCCGATGGGGTGCGGCGTTGTCCAAGAGGAGGACATTTTGAAGCGCTGAGACCGAATAAGTGCGAGTCGCCGGTCCATTTCTTCCATTTCGTTCACCATGGCCTTGGAGTCCATCGTCGTGCTTTTGGAAAACAGCTTCCAGTAGACCGGTCCATGGGCGCAGATGCAAAAGCTCAGAAGGTGTTTCTTGCCGTGAACATCCCGCCGAACGAAGGTCGGTAACAGGTCAGCAGGACTCACCTAGACTCGTTGCTTGGCAGGGTCACGGTAGAAGACGTACTTCTCATCTTGCGTGACTATTGAGTCAAGGCTGCTCACGGTTGGGAATTGGAGAAAAAAAGATTTGCGCGACACAGGTCGACTCGTCAGACCGGGGTTTTGGCATGCTTCTGGAAAGGGCGGAAGTGGTAACTTCTCAGGTGGCCTTCAGTAAGTAGCAAACAAACATACAAATACGAGAAGCACGAAACAACTGGACTCCAGTCACGACATATATGGGCACGGCATGGAGAGTCTCATTATTTTTGTCCCCCCCCCCCCTAATATATACATGCGAAGTACAAATTCGCATTGCCGCAACAACATACTGTAGAATTGGAACGCATGGCGCATCTCACAAGGCGGCTGATTAACGCCGACCTTCACTCTTTGTCTTTTCTTGTAGTTTATCCTAAGCTTGCCAATTTTTCTTCATTTTCATTCATTTTTTCTTCATTTTATTTCAGTTGTTCTAATCGGTGACTCCGGTGTCGGGAAATCGAATCTCCTCTCAAGATTCGCCAGAAACTCGTTCAATTTGGAGTCGAAAACCACGATTGGAGTGGAGTTTGCCACTCGGACTGTTGAAGTGAGCACCAGTTTCATTTCTGCTTCACTTCACAGGTTTTCTAACATCCTCTCCTTTACGTACTTATTTATTTAGCTACTCTTTTTCCTCTACAACATCACGTGTCGAATTTACTTTTTATTTGCGTGCCCTCTTTTCATAAATTTTTTTGTTCCTTTTACCCTTATTGCGCGGTCTACTGGCTTCAGGCGCAGATCTTCTACCTGTCTGAAGCGCCCATAGATTCGCGTCAAGGGCAACCGACTCATTAATTTTTCCTAGGTCGTGATCTGCTGCCAAAAGTACATTTGTCAGGACTAATGTGTGAAACGATGGACCCTCCACCCTCTGGCTTCTTGTAGATGACTGTGTCTTGCCTCAAGATGTCTTTAGACGTTTGCACATAAAATGCATGGCGCACCCCAAAGAATGGATTTCGTGGTTTGAACAGTGCCCACCATTATTTTCCTTCGATTAATATTTATCTAGTATGCCACATGCGCAGTACACTAGTGTAAAAACCATCAAATTTTTAGCTCTATTGTACTTTCGTGACTCTAGAGGACCTAAGAGAGGTAGAAAATTTTCGCCTAAACATCGTCTACATCGGGTGTTATTTCGTTGGGCGCAGACCACGAATATGATATCAGTTTTCAAAATGTTAGCCAATTACTGTAGATTACGGTAGGTAAAGGAGATTAAATCTGTGTGGGTTACAATCACCGATTGTGCCCAAGTTTTGCCCCGGAATATGTAGGAAGTACGATGCTTTTTATATTACGGTGTAGTGTAGCAGGCTACGGTGAGTGTTGTTGATTATGGCGAACCGGGGAAGTGACACCACTGACACAGACATCCCTGCTCCCTGTCGTGCCGCAGAGGGGGTGGTCCTCCGCCCGTACATCGGTAGAGGCCGAGGCCCCACCCACGGCCCGAACTGTGGCAAGTCAGACCCACGGCTCGCTTCCAGTAGACTCTACGACTACCACGTGGTATTTTTACCCTAGGGCCGTTGGAGGATCTTAGACTGCCGCATTTCATGTGATGCGATCCAACGTTCCTACAAGCGTCTCTGCGACTGCCCGTTTCCTCCGGGAGAAACCCCCGTTAATCGGAGCGTTCCCCGACCCCCGGCAGTCCCTCCACTTGCGACGCTCTCATGGCCTCACATTTGACATCGATAGTTTGGAAGATCTTCTCATAGATTTAGACACTAGACCTTGTATAAGTTTATTTTAACTCAGTGATAATGACCAAATTTAACATTGAATAAAATATGAGAACGACCTAAGCAACGTGTCAAGGCCCAGGCTGCACCCAACCTACCACCGGAATTCAGAACCGTACCCTGCAGGGCTTGCCTGGCCCAGGTCCTGTGGCCTGCGCCTAGTCAGGACCGACGAAGCCAGGCAGAAGCCTCGCGTTACCTGTGGGTGAGCGACGACGACGTTGAGTGACAGATCCTCGGTCCTCTGGCGACGGACAACGACTGCCGACAACGAAGACTCTCGACGATGACGACCAGTGTGAAGAACCCCGATGGCGACCTTGACTGGATCCATCGGACAGACGACTCTGTCCTCACACCCTGGGGCGACGACGAGGAGGAGGCCCGACCGCTCAGCGGGAGCGGTGGCAGCAGGACTGGCTGCCAAGCTGGCCAGAGGCTACAGAGGCACGCGCCCTCTGCGTCTCTGACGGCTTCTAGGCGATTCGACGACGCTGACGTGTCGATCGACACGTTTGACCAGGTCGATCGACTGGCTGACCCCGGGTCGGCGAACGTGTCAGTGACATGTCGGACGCAAGTCACGACACTCCCAGTGTCTGCTGTTAGTTACCGAAATCCACTGTTGTAGTAGACACAAATAACATATTCGTGATCAGCAACCTCAAATAACTAAGATCCCAGGACCGAGCATGACGTGCCGCGGGGCGGCGTGTGCAGGCCGTAGTCACACGTCACACACGATGATTGACGACACCCTTTGAAAATGCGCGTCGTGCTCTGGACCCTTGAAATGCTAGCCTAGCTTCTGGATGAGCAAGGCATGCTTCTCACAGTCACCTGTATGAAGCTGAGTAGGGCCATATTTCACTGTCGTATGAGGTCGCGTTGGTTAGACGCGAGACTGCGGTACTTAGCTTATTCCATTGACGAAAGTTTCGGTCGGAGTTTGCACGGTTCTAGTTCTGATCTTTGACACCTTAGTTCTTGATACGGAGGAGAAATGTAATCGAAAGTCAGAAAGTAAGCCGTGTGCTGCTTCGAGCTGTCGCATGGACCAAGTCGTGGAAAAATTAGCGGCGCTATGGTAGTTAGGGGGGATCACTTTATAAAAAGTGCCACTAATACGAAAAAAGGAACTGTAACACACTGATAGTAAATAAAACAACCAAACAATGCTATAGCTCTGTTCTGTGCTCACCTACGCTGACGCGGAGGAGAGCACAGATTTGGGCAGGGGAAGGGACTCCAGGGTGTGGCTCAAGTAACGCACCCGTGTAAAATTGCCTACATCCTGGAGTTTCCTCCCCTGCCCAAAACGGAAGCAAATAAAAACATGGATCTGTAAACGAAACGAGGAGATAAGACTGTATTTACATTCGCTCTATGTAGCTACTCGTCATGAGTGCTCGTCGCGGCATGCTATCGTGCCCCCCCCCCCTAACTACCATAACGCCAAACTAACTTCCATCATCGTGAGACTATTATTTTTGCACACTTCTTTCTTCAAAATGAATGAGTGTATGAGCAGGTGATTGCCTTGGAAGTAGTGATGACAACATTTTCATACCGTCAAAGTTCTCTGGCCAGTTTTATTTATTTATTATATTTAGCTTTGTTCTGTTCCTGGAACGTTTCACATGAGAGAAGTTTGACTACGTCCTCCAGTTAGAGAGTGGCGGTAATGACAGGACATCGACATCAGAGAGAATATTCCAAGGCCATGTTGTACATGCTATCGTAGGACGATCTGATAGCCTATCAATCTCGATCTGATAGTTCCTAAGAAGAACGAAACGCGGATGATCTTTGACATAAACGAAAAAATCTACAGTTCTAGTTTTCATTGCTCCCGTGGACTACTTTTAACCAAACCATGCCTAGATCTAGCTGTAGACTTCTTCTGGGTGTGGACCAGTGAGCACAGGTAAGCCCCATACGTTCATGTTGGCGTAGTATCCCTTTATGTATTCTTTTCATTCACATAGTGTTCTGCCAGAGAATCCGCAAGCTCCGAAAGCGGCGTTATCCACTCGGTCACGCTGTTGCATGCAGGCGCATTTTCAAAGGGTGTCGTCAATCATCGTGTGTGACGTGTGACTACGGCCTGCACACGCCGCCCCGCGGCTAGTCATGCTCGGTTCTGGGATCTTAGTCCTCAAATAACCCTACGACAAAAAATGAGCGCAGGCGTGATTGTGATCCTTAAAGCAGCTCTTACCTATCGTAATCTACCGTAATCGGCCGAAATTCTGGATATCACATTCGCAGCACTGCAAATAGCCTTATATGGGAGACGTTGATGCGGATTTATTCTCGATCTCTTCGACGTTAGGAGTACAATAGTGCCATAGCGGCGCGCCCGTAGATCTGCAGAACCTACAGAAGCTCTTAAAAATTTCTATAATAGAAAAGCGCAGCGAAATACATAATTTTCTGATATTTCAGATCGACGGAAAATTGATCAAAGCGCAAATATGGGACACAGCTGGCCAAGAACGGTATCGTGCCATCACATCAGCCTACTATCGAGGAGCGGTTGGGGCGCTTCTTGTCTATGACATATGTATGTGAGTTCATCTGTAAAGTTAAACCTTTCACTGCTTGAAGAGAATTTGTGAAATTCTGACATCCCTAACCCTACACGGTTTAGGGGCATGAATCGGCTACCTACCGAAAATACATTACTATAACCGTAATTAATATGCAACCCGCATAGATGGGTTTGAATTACAAGCTTTCTGGATCCTGATTCATCAACGACTTACGTAACTATAACGGGGAATTGTAAGCGAAAAGCTCAGATAACGCGGCTTATCCAGCGATATGGTGAGCGATAAGCCGCGTTATCTGAGCTTTTCGCTTACAATTCCCCGTTATAGTTACGTAAGTCGTTGATGAATCCGGCCCCTGGAAATAACAGGTTCGTATATTAGGCATCTCCCTGGATTACGGTAGCGGCCTCGATTACTGTAGTGTGACGGTTGCTTAACTCGCCTCTGACGAGGCTTAACGGATGAACAGAGTAGATTATTGGCCGTGGAGCAGGCTTTCTATCACAGGGATTGTGTACTTTATTCGTATATCCTGCTTTGTCGATTTGTCATATATTGTCAGGGTGTGGCTTATATAATACCCTCTATTACACGTACGCGATTCATTCTCTGAAGTACTCGTTCTAATTATCAATTATTGTCTCCCTTTAATGGTTCTATTACTGGACCCTTTACTGAACCCCTTAACAGGTGTTCCCTTTATTGGCTCCCTTACTGGTCCCCCTTGAATGGTCCTTCACTGGTAGCCCATTTGTTGGTACCCTTCACTAGACCCCCACTCCCTTCACCGCTCCCCATTACTGGTCCCACCTTCACTAGTTCCCCTTTATTGGTGAACCCTTTACAGCCCCCCCCCCCACCTTCACTGGACCCGCCCCTTCCTTCACCGGTCCCACCTTCACTGGTACCCCCATTATTGTTCCCCTCTTCACTGGTCCCCTTTAATGGTCAACCATTTACCGGTCCCTCCTTACTAGACCACCATCCTTCACCACTCCCCCATTACTGGTCTCACCTTCGCTGGTAACACGTCGTATGAATCCGAACAGGCTTTTCGCGACATCAGTGACACCTCTTCTGAAACGGGACGGCTGATGAACGACGGCGGTGACATGCCTTCTCAAGCCAGACGTCCTTTGCGTGACATCAGTTACACGTCTTCTTATCCCAGATATCCATTACGCAACATCAGTGACACGTCGTGTGAATCCGAACACCCCTTGCGCGAACCTCCTCTCAACCTGGACGTCCTTTGTGCGACATTGGTGGCATGTCTTCTGAATCCAGTCGCGTGTTGAACGACGTCGGTGACACCTCTTCTGAAATAGGACGCTCGCTTTCACGACGTCGACGACACATGCGTGACATCGGCGACACGTCTTCTGACCCCTCTCAACACGACGTAGGTGATACCACACAACTACAACAACCTCCCCCCCCCCCCACCATCCCCACACTTTCCCCAACACACTCCTCCAGCAACAAACAACAAACAGAAAGTGACGTTCTCGCTCATATATTGTATGATAATATTAGGTTGCAACGAATTAAATGGCACTGGCTCGCGCCATTTTTTGGCGCGTCTTTACGCGCTTGATCAAGAACAAACCGTAACATGTGGCATATCATTTAGGAGCGCAAACTTTGCTCTACCGTGAGTACCAAATTTTCTATGTGAAAGTGGGAAAACTTTAGAGTTTTATTGACTTTTTTGCAGATGGACAGAAGGGTAATCCGAGGCATTTACTTGTATGAATTCAAGCTGGGCACTACAGCTAAGGAGGCGGACGAGAAGATCAACGCCGCATTCGGTCAAGGATGTTCCAATTCGGACGGCGTATCGTTGGTATCAGAAGTTCCGGAATGGAGATGAGAGCTTGGAAGAACATGAAGGTCGTGGGAGGCATAGTGATGTGGATGAGGACAAGCTGAAAGATGTGGTAGAGGAGGATCCACACAAAGGTACTAGGGAGGTAGCGAAGGTTCTTGGCGTCAGTCACAACACAGCTGCCCGGCATCTGAAGGAAATTGGAAAGACCAAAAAGCTGGAATGATGGGTACCTCACGAGCTGTCTGAGGAGCAATGAAACCGACGATATGAGATCTCGTCCGCACCGCTTCTACGGAACGAAACGGACCCATTCCTTGATCGCATCGTAACCTGTGACGAGAAATGGATAATGTACGACAACAGGCGATGATCGGCACAGTGGGTGGACAGCGATGAGAGCCCCAAGGTTTTTGCGAAGCCGGAATTGCACCAAAAGAATGTAATGGTGACAGTATGGTGGTGTTCGCTGGGAATTATTCACCACAGCTTCCTCCCTCCCGGTGAATCCATCACGGCAGAGAAGTACTGCATTGAAATTGAAGAAATGATGAAAAAGTTGAAGGATATCCGGCCGGCCTTGGTAAACCGAAGGCGAGTTCTCCTTCTGCACGACAATGCTCGCCCCCATGTAGCACGAATGACGTTGCAGAAATTGAATGAGCTGAGCATTGAAACTCTACCACATCCTCCGTTTTCTCCCGACCTCTCCCCAACAGACTACCATTTCTTCAAGCATCTTGGCGACTTCTTGGTAGGGAAAATATTCAAATACCAACAGGATGCCGAAAGTGCCTTCGAAGATTTCGTCAATTCCAGAACTTCTGATTTTTATGCTACTGGGATAAAAAAGCTTGTGTCACGTTGGCAAAGATGTGTAGAATCAGAAGGTTTTTATTTCGATTAATAAACTTGCCTACAAGCCGAGATATTAACTGTTTAAATTTACAGTGATTCAGTGCCATTTATTTCGTTACAACCTCATAATACGTTTTAGCGCAAGGACTAGAGATCGAATCGACCTCATTCACACGTTAGTAAAAACTAAGTCGAAGTCGCAACAAAATAACGAAAACAAAAAGTAGGGCTTACCTAAATAGAAAGTTTTCCCTCTCCGACTAGTACAGATCCCAACTTTTTTTTCCATCCAACTAACGTATTGTCTTGAGGGTAGCAATTTTTCTGCGGCACACATACGGGTCAGACTTTGATCAAGACGCCTAACGCTTCCATTTCAGCGAAAATGCAGACATTGGAATCGTGTGAGCGATGGCTACGGGAGATGCGAGAGTTTTCCAATGAGAGTGTGTCAGTGATGTTGGTCGGCAACAAGCTTGATCTACGGCACTTCCGGGCTGTACCCACTGAAGTCGCTTTAAAATTCGCTGAGAAGCACCATCTGGCCTTCATTGGTGAGCCTCAGCTTCAGATGTTTGTCACTTTTGGAATGTGCATGGACCGCCTCGCTAAATTCAGGCAATAACCAGGGGCTTTGTAAGACCGTTTGTTTGCTAACCTCTAGATGTCGGAGTAGTTTAACGTACAGCTGTGCTAGTTCCTATTTTTTTAAAGGTTTTGCTCCTCCACTAGCACTAGAGTTTTCCATGTTGAGCTATCCAGTTGAAAATATTAAGAAAATCTACATTCCCAACTAGAGAACCTTTCGAGAGGCAACTTTTAATGCGACGTTCCGCTCTCGAACCCCACGCCTTCGACATTTTTGTCATCTAGCTGTCTGAATCACCTTTTTGCAGAGACGTCGGCATTGGACAGCACAAACGTGAACGAGGCGTTCACTGAAATTCTCACTCACATCTACAAGACCGTCTCCAGTCGACATATCAACGTCAACTACGACCAACCGAAAATCGACATCACAACGGTCACGAAGCCCAGCAAAAAATGCTGTCCAATCAAATAAATTATTTATCGTTCCCGCATGCTCTTGAAAACGATATTACTGTGGATACATGGCGAATAGGCCGCTCCGGCCAACAAACACAAGCGGAGCGCAAAAGGAAAATCGGAGCATTTTCGCGTGGAATAGCGCCGCCGAACTGCTTTAGAATTCCATATTTCGAAATAGAAGACATATATTTGAGTTTATAATCTCAAACTCTATCGTTTGACCTACAAATTCCAGCAGAGTTGAGCAGTACATACATGCCCGGAAGAATCAATCAAGTGTGCGCGACTAATCGCAAAATGAAGATGGCAGAAGCCTCTCCATCCATTTAGAACATCATGACTCCCTTTACGGAACTGTTTATATGTTTGCATCAGCATGTCCTACTGTATGAACCAACTCCCCCGTCTTGGCGTGCTTTATGAGCAATGCATGTAGGCCCGACGGAATCCATCGAGTGGGCGCGACAACTCGTAGAGCGAACTAAGCTTGACGAAAACAGCTTATCCAAATATAGAAACTACAGAAATATAGAAATATAGAAACTTATAGGAAACCATTTCGCTTTTTCAACATCACTCCGCGAGGATCGAACCCATTGGGCTCTGCTGCCCTACGGAACCGTATTTCGATCTCTGTTAGCGCTTGCTTAGGCCGGTCTACATTCCATCGCCTCTTATCCGCACGTCTTTGTATCCTTTCCTTATTTTCATAGTATAGTAGACAATAGAAATATTCTGGATTTAACCGTTCTTCTAGAGACACGAACAATTAATATTTTCCGCAGACACGAGTAGACCATGCAGATTTACTACTTCTAAACACATACTACTACCGATATATGAAGCCGATAGACCGATATATGAAGCCTACGAGTCAAGCGACCCAACCTCCTACGTCAATGGGAAATCCTCGAAACAACCCGCAACCGCATGGACGAGGTCCTGCCTAGGGCGCATGTCGGCGATTCAGTGATCCCGCCACGGAGCTTCGGCTACCTCAGCTCGGTGTCCATACCAAGACAATCTTCCTTCCTTTCACTCGGTACTGCGCGTCCTCAATTCTGACCTTGGTGTTGTTGCGGCTAGATGAAGAACAGCTCTACAGAATAGACGAGGTCTCCAGCGGACGGCGATAGTGCAGGCGGAAGACGAAAGACGGCCGTCCGCTCAGAAATTTTTGAACAAGTTACTTGCTAGCTGCATGCAGGTAATAGATTGCCTTAAACTAGTCATTCGTAAGCTGCTGCAAGCTAGCACAAATGTCGTATATAAGTTATACGAGCGTGCAACCCCCTCTAGTTTTGCTTAAACCCTTCACTCGCATTGGAATGACTACAAAACTGAGAGAAGGCTCCGATGACAAAATTAGAAATTGGCAAAACAACTAGAATACATCCTTTCATTTCCACTCATTTGTTTCATATAAATAATCATGATGCATATGTACACATTTCTCTGTGTAATTCACTCGATCTTTCTTTCTTGCACTGATAGTTGAATTTATATGTTGTTTTTTTTGCATGAGAACAAACCGTATTATATACCGCACAACATGGGAGCTACTTCTAATCCTTTAAATTATCTCGAAAAAATCAAACCGTGACTTCTACAGGACAACAGAGAGCTAGATGCTAGTTAGCTTGATGAATCCGGCCCCAGATGATCTAACTGGAGCGCCATTTTGTCAATTGGGCGCGAATGAGTCGCGGATATACGGATGTACCCACAACGATCGGCGGATTTTCTCTACATACTGATATACCAACGATTTGGAGGGTAAGGTTTATGATGAATCGTGGGTATGTCCACATCGTGGGTATGTCTACCCCCTATACTCATGATTTTCTAAGCGGGCGGACAGCAGGCGAATGACTGAAGCCCACGCGGGCCCACCCCCGTTCATAGTCGCTCGCGGAGTATCGATCCCGCGCGTGACTGGCGTGCGGCGGGACCCACAATGCGCAGAGACTTTGCGTCCTTTGAAGAGTCGTGGCGAAAGTCATGACAGACACAACGTCCACATTACAGTTGCCCATCCCGACTAGGGCATATTTATTTATTTATTTATTTATGCATATCTAAATTTGTGATGATTAAACATTAGACAACTAACCATAAGTTAATTAGTTAACTCCTTCACCGAAGAGCCTCGGGTAGCTAATTATAAACATTATTTGAATGAAGCTAGAGGCGAAACAAGACACGTTTATTAACGTTGTCATTGTTGTTGTTGATGTTGTTGTTGTTATCGTAGTTGTTACTGCACCAATTTTGCTACGATTGTTGTTGAATTATGTCTTGTGCTTTTGCAGTGCTGTTGTAATGTGAATATTCTTTATAAAATGTGATTTCCTCCTTTCACCTTCTTTCTCCTTCCGTGAAATCTGGCCCGAGACTACTGTAACACCCGATCACCCTACCGTAATAGAGCTCAATGCTTGGTCTTTTGCAGTAGATATGAGTACCTAAAGTACAGAAATTGTTTTCAAACTAGTTTCGGTCCTATCTCATCGATTTGGATTTTGCGAAGAATCGAATTGTGCCGACGAAATTCGAACTCGGCGCGGAACAAAATTCATCTACAAGCAGCGGTCGACGCTTTCAGACAACTGGAAATGTGACACATTCTGACGTCACGTCACTAAAACGTCAATTTTGGATGTCTTTTGAAAAAACCTCTGACGTCGTAGCCTATAGAACTACCAGAACTACTTTGAGGTGACGCTGTCCTATGCGCTATCTGCGAGCACTTGGCAACGGTCTGATAACGTACGTGGCGTGGCGGAATCAATGGCAACTTATCGGAAACGTTTTTCCGAGTCGTTGAGTCTCCTCTCCACGTACTATTGTCCTGAAGAACCACTTGCAACAGTCCACGGCAGTGATTCAGCACTGCCATAAAGGTCCTACCCACGCTTGTGTCGACAAGCCGTCACCCAACAATGGCGGACACTAGCGACGAGTTCAACTTCCTGTGCAAAAGTGAATCTATTCTGCTTACGTCATGATACTTGACGTCTTCTTTATGAGTTCGCATTTCAGTCGTTCTAATAGGAGATTCTGGCGTCGGCAAGTCGAATCTGCTGTCCAGATTTGCTCGCAACATGTTCAGTATCGAGTCCAAGTCGACTATTGGAGTTGAATTCTCTACGAAAATCATCAATGTTAGTTCTATGATATTTCCTGAAAAAGATTATTTTACTTTCGTGTTAATTTATCAATTTCACAATATTTATTTTTTGAACCAATTGCAATTTGTTTTTATAAACTATGTGTAAAAAAGTGGCCTATTGGTACTTCATCCGTGACGTAGCCGCGCGTGAGGGTAAAATTTGGGCACAATCTGAGACGATGAAAAAATTACGGTATTTTATTTAGAACACGATGCATTTATGCTACCATCGCGCGGTAATTTTAGAGTGTAATCAGACGACTCTTCGTAGAACTTGTAATTTTCCGATCACTCTACAATCCAACGCATTTTTAAGAAACTTCGCCTTCTCTCACTATTTTTCTGTTACTTCAAGCTGGGATTAGTTATCGGCGAATGTGGCGCAGTTGGAAGAGAAGCTGACTGCGGTCCCACTCACCCAAACCCACTGAAAGTTCAGATCATTCCTGAACCAGGCGCGCTGCTAAAGCCTCCGCCTCGATGTAATTGCTACCAGACTTAGCAGAAGGGAAGACTAAAACATGGGCTTGTTTATCATTTGACCAACACGAGCCATGGTACAGGCCGAATAATCAGTCAAATTCCAGTCGACAATGTGCCTTTTAAGAAGAATGCGTGGCGCATCCTACAATTAGAACATTCAATGTGATAGGATTCAAATCAGTTTCTTTAAGCCATAAGTGGCTGTTATCGAGGTTGTAAGCTGTCATAACGATGTTTTGTTGCGATCAAAACTTCCAGCGCCAGGCGGGACTCGAACCCGCACCTCCCTCCATCAGCTTACAGCTTACAACCTCGATACCAGCCACTTGAGGCTTAAAGAAACTGGTTTAATCGTTTCCATCAAGACTATCAGCTTAACTGGTTCCATGCTGATATCAGCGGCCAGCTCATCCCGGATACGGGTGAGTACTGATTGGTCTCACGAGGTGTGGATGGTGCGTTCAAACGGTGCCGGTGGTGTAAAGGCGTAGAGCATTTCCGCCCGGTTAGATGGAGGTGCGGGTTCGAGCCCCGCCTGGTGCTAGAAGTTTTGATCGCAACAAAACATCGGTATAACATTTAACGTGATAATTTTGATCCTTCAAAACTGTTTGCTAACGTCGTCACTACTTACGAATAATTAAGTAGAAATAGTAGTACAACCTCTTTGACCGTCTATGGTTCAGATTGACGGCAAGCGAGTTGTGGCCCAAATATGGGACACGGCCGGTCAGGAGCGATTCAGAACCATTACTACCGCCTACTATCGAGGAGCCCAAGGAGCTCTTCTCGTCTACGATATCAGTGGGTTGATTTTTATTTCTCCCAGTTTATTGTTCAATTTTAATATCATTAACCGGATGCTCATTGATCTTTATTGATCGATATTGATTGTATGTACATTATCAAGCGGTATCATTTGTTTAGCGGTGGGGCAGGCAGAGGACTAGCCTATAGGTTCTAATTTGGGACTCCTGGTGAAGATACTGGGATGTTCTGCAAGGTATTGGTCCTCGCGGAGCTCTTCTGGGGCCTTTCCGTCGTATAGTGCACGACAGAAAGCATCAATAAAATCCCACGCGGACCTCACAGGACACCGAACTTCTCCCACTCTCCCCTGGAAAATAGAAGGAAATTGCAGATTTCATTATGTTGTATAGAATCCTCGCTAGTAAATTATCTATCAGTAGAGCAGGTTTCTTTGATGGAGTACTGACAAGATCCATGACAGGAGAGCTCAAACTCCGCGTCTCGTTTACCAAATCGTGACTGGGGGGGGGGGGGGGCAGGAAGGTGTGACTTTCAAACCTATAGGTGTTTGAAGGGGTTTCACACGTTGACGACAATGCGTCCCAATTTGGGACGCATCTCTAATAAAATTATTTTGAAACCACCGATTTGGCTCAAATTTCGCCTAGGGGGAGATGCTGAACACGAATCCGACCGTCATTTTCATTACGGCCGGAGACGTCCATATCGACAACTATAGGATGGTCGGATCAGAATCACTGATTTGGCCCAAACTTCGCCTAGCCTTTTTGTAATGCTGAACACGAATACGACGCCTATTTCACCGAATACGGCGCGCTGCGGTAGGTTCAGGTAAATTAGGGTGATCAAAAAATGGGTTCCTCGCAGTCTTCTAAATCTGAGGCCGCATTCTTCAGTGATGGTGAATCGATCCACAGCATCTTCATCCCACACTTCGGCATTGTCCTCATCGTCGTCTTCATAGCCATCTCCTAATGAGTCGTATTCTTCTGACACGACCAAAGCCTCTGGCACAGCCGAATCATCATGAAGAGGCTCGTCTTCCTCACTTTCTATGAGAAATTGATCAAAATTGAAACGCAGCCGTCTGACCATCGAATAAACATCATCAGAGGAACGGTGCATGTTTGAGGATCGATTATTACTGATTAATTTTGAGGCACGATGTCGTATCTCACTTTTCCGTGCGCTCTATTATCACATGCAAGGCACGTGAAAACCACGCATGTTATCAATGATAAATGAACTGAAGACAGACTTCTTACTTATAGTCAACACTCTAAGCAGCATGTTCCATGTCCGGCCGTCGCTGAATCTTGGCATAATTTTAAACTGGAATCGTAGAATTGTCTGACCTGATTAGCCTAACTGAGATACCACCTAGTAATCTCAAGGCGCAGCTCGTGCTGAACCGCCTGTATGATTGCGCTTGTACTACTCCTTCATGTGTGGTGTGTCCGTTCGGTGAAGGAGGAGATTGCATGATCTCGGGGGTGGTGTACCTCATAACCTGCTCTCAGTGTAAAGAGGAATACATCGGTGAGACAGGCAGGCCACTTTGGGTGAGGATGAAGGAGCACATGGATGGACTTAACAAATGCAAGCATTCGACACCGCTAGGAGAGCACAGGTTGCGAAGTCATGCTGGCGCAATGTTTGGTGTAGCGGTGACAGTACTAGCGCGCGAGGCCCACATCACAGTATGCAAGACTCTTGAAGCGCTGTGGATTGCCGCAAGGAACCCGTAATGAATAGGGGAGAGAAACGCGTGATGGTGACTCAGGAGCTCGCCCCTTTTGCTGATCTTTGCGGTCTAACGCCAGATAGTGATAGAGGGATGGTAGCTGAAGAGATGCCTAGAAGGGGAGAGTGCGAATTCGAGCACTCGTACTTCTGTTGCCACGCGGTAGATCACACAAATTTATTGCCGGACAACCTCAAACTTGGGTAATTAAACCAATATGAACCTTTATAAAATAACAGCAATCGGCCGCGGTACGAATAGAGTTACATAGGAAATATTCTAAAGACCTAATGATTCTAATGACCTAAAATAGATAATGAATAGAAAGCGATTTCAAAGAAAATAGAACATGAACTGCACCAGATCCTCGTCGTCGCTGCTGCACCAATGTCGAGTGTCGAGCTCGAGCCGTCACCAGGTTTATATGCGCGCGTATCAGAGCATTCCATCACCACCGCGAGGCTTTCCGCAATCTTCAACAAACGTTGTGAGAAAGAGATATTACTAATGATAACGAAATTCCTTCTACAAGGAATTTATCATTACAAATAGAAATTGTTCCTCTAATTTAACTCACGGTCGTGATACTGCCAGCCGCCTGATGTTGATGGTTCGCACGATTGATCGAGTCGCTTGAGAGCTTCTTGGAGGTACTCCAATTTTCTCTGGTTTTTCTCAATGTTCTCGGGTACAGTGCACAAAGCACTGTGATGCTTCTCCGAGTTGCAGTATTTGCATTTCATTTGACGTCGGTGACATCGGTCGGTCGAATGCTTAGTATCCAAACAGTTTCTGCACCAAATCCTATCCTCTCTCGATGCTGTGTCGCTGAACACAGGACAGCAGTCGCTGTAATGTAGGCACTTCTCATCGCAGAATGCACAGCGCAGAAATGCTTCCCTGTCTCTCAGCATCGAAATAAAGGTGAACTCCCTCTTTGGGATGTGGGAACTCAGACGCAGGGCCGTTCTGAGGCTTTCAATTTCAGCCACCAACTGCCGTCTGCTCTCACTAAACGATCTTGCGTCAACTCTCCTTGGGTTTTCCCCAGCATCCCTACCTCGTGGTCTATGCACCTCATCCCTTTGAAATTGCACCATATCATCCTTCCTATTAGGGCCCAAACGGCGGGTATCTTTTTCATGTGCGACGGCACTCTCCACGCCGTTCTCTCCTTCGTAGTCCAGATCGAGCAGGTCTTCCTCAATCTCGCCTTCAGAGCGGTTGACAACGGAGCCATCGTTGACGTCAGTGTCAGCTACGGTCGCAGCATTGGAGGCACTCGTCTCTTCAGAGGTCTTTGCTTCCTCCTGCACACCTCGTTGACCACTCGGATTTTCGGTGAATGAACCCTTGTTGATATGCTCCTTCAAGTTCTCGACGCTGCATGTTAGTGAGTCCACTCGCTCCACTACTTCCGCCACCTTTACTTCCGCCTTCTCCATTTGTTCCTTGAGGCTAGCTATGCCCTCTTGCAAGGTCTTCTGGAGGCTAGCTACCGTCTCGGACAATTCCTTGAGAGGGCTGGTATGGACTTCGATGCCGATCTGCACGTTCGCGGATGTTATCTCGCTCTCCATATTTTTTAGCAGCTCGTCCAGAAATTCTATCTCTCTACGGGCATAATCACTGGCAAATACTGGCTCGATCGTCACACCTTCCACGTCCTCCTGGTAAAATTTCTGCATCGAGTCCTTCTTTGCTGCTTCTGCGAGGATGAGGTATTTGTACGTTTCGTGTGTCATCGCAAGTCCCTCAACGGCACTGCACAGGCAATCCTTTAGGTGACTCGTCTTCAGGAATACGTTTTCCACTTTCGCTTTGTAGAGAGTGGCTTCCCCCCTGGCGTAGAGTCTGGGGCGGCTTCCTTGCACCTCTGTAAATGTCTTCTGCGTGTCGTTGGATTTGATTAGGTTGATGATCCTTTTCATGAAAGTGCGGATCTTGGTTTGCACTTCATCTTCTGTTGGCAAGGTTGGGGCAAGTTTCACACATGACCGCCTGTACTTTAGCGTGTCGATGAGCTTCTGCTCTTCAGCTCTTCGCTTACGCCTTAGCTCTTCAGCGGGAGGTCTCTGCGCCATGATCCTGAAACAATGCACCATACGACGAATGTTTTAGAGTGTTTTTTCCGCATTCTTCTGGCTATGCTTAATCTTTGAATAGCTAGAAGATATGACTCGGATGCCGTAATAAAACATTCTAAGTGAGGCTTTTACTAGAAATCCATTCACTTTGATGATTTTGGCGAGGCAGCTGCATAGAATATTTTTAAATAGCGATGCTAAATAGAGGTATGTGATTACAAGAGCACCCGCAATCGCTAGCACCGTCATGAGAATGGTTTTGTACCACTGCATATAGACATTGAGTATGTGCGTGAAATCCGGCCAGCTGAATTCTGAGGTTACATTGTGACGTTGTTGTAGAGTATTCCTTAGCCCTCTGTGAATGTTATGGACATACTTAAGAATTCCTGTGACCTCGAAGAATGTTGAGTTGGATCCACATCTTACTGAGCACCTCATC
Organism: Heligmosomoides polygyrus bakeri; assembly: GCA_947359475.1. Lineage (NCBI taxonomy): Eukaryota > Metazoa > Nematoda > Chromadorea > Rhabditida > Heligmosomidae > Heligmosomoides > Heligmosomoides polygyrus. The sequence goes on from OX375865.1 coordinate 9,376,396, forward strand.
CAAACTTGTGCATGGTTGAGCATGAAGCGAAGTTTGGAGATTTCCGTGGTTGGAGAGCAAAGCGTGGTGAAGCTCTCTATGCCACAGTCGATTTCTGCCGACACCGTTCCCTTTGTGGATCGACATCGAATTTCAGCTAATGCACCTTTGTTGCAGCTATAGCAGCCAATTATATGAACGTTGTCAATTAAACACTGTTCATCCGTAAAATCTACGAGACTGCTATCAACTGTTTCCTGCACATTCAGAATTAGTTCCGCTGAGACTCCTTGATCCACTGTTGCTGTTACATCTGTGCGCGGATCTGCAGCGATTCTCAGGGAAGGCCGTGTTACCGGCAGCACATCCTCGATGTTTCTAAACTTTTTCGTGATATCTTCGTCTTCGCAGCGACAGTTCACTTTCGACTCAGCAGCCGAACATGTACAAGCGTCCTTTATATGACATTGCAGTTTTTTGGCCTCTTCTTGCGTTGGGCACTGCATTATCGGTTTCTTGTCCTTGGCCCATAGCGCCACTGTGTTCTTCGTGGAAATGAAGTCTGTTTCCAAATCAAGAATAGGTGGAATGGCAAGAACGCTTAACGTGATGCTTGTGTTCAGTATTTGGACGGGAACGTTAGGGCGTAATGCGACGATGAAGGTCTTGAAGCTTTTAGTAGAGGGTCGTCTGATCTGAACTTGGAGTTTCACCTCTTCTTTCCAACGTGTGCACGTGAAAATTTCGAAGATCTTTTCATCCGTCGGCACAGCGTAAATCCTGTAGAAGAGGCAACCGGAGCTAAGATAAAAGCAATCGCATCCCGGGCCTCCGCAGGACTCCAGACATCCGGTTCTTCCTGGATAGTTGTTGCCTAGAGCTAACTCAGGTAGCAAGCTAGTAGAGTGTACATCTGCACATTTGTTTCCTCGGCAAGAGCCCATGTGTGCACACCGTTTACTGCCGATCACATTTTGGGTAACGTTCCTAGTGTACATAAGTGTTGACTTGTCGCACAGTAAACGCAGATGTATCCAGTGCATCCGTACTTCCATGACCGTAGATTCGTTGTGCTGAAGCCGAAAACATGCGTCTCTTTTAAAAGTGTTAATTTTTAACACAGACGCCATCTCCAATTTACAGACTGTTGCTCCTTCTGACGTTGTGCAGGTCCGAAGTGGATGTGAGAAAATGTTCACTATCTGGCATGCCGTGCCTGCTGAGAACAGTGAAAAGATTGCCAATGCATCGAGAATCCTTGTTGACTGCCGTTTTCTTTTCCGTAGGCGGAACACCATACAGCATGCACACTTTCCCAAAATGTAGACGATCAAATATAGAAGTCCGCAAAATCCTTCGAAGAGAAGTCGAAATGGACGACCTACAGTCAGGGGAACGTAGCATATGGTGTAGCAAAGAGCGATGAGGAGGTAAATCACAGCACCAAATCCAAGTATTGCTGAAGGTGGCCAACACTCCGGATTTAGTATGTTTGTGAAGCACAGCGTACACTCGATTGTTGAGCAAAATGGTTGCGCTGGGCACGATTTTTCTACGAAGGCGAAGATGTCGTTGTACCGCAGTTTCCATCTGGCTTCAAAGTCGTAAAGGAGTTCCTCAGACGGTAGCCAAATTACTTTCTTCACAGGAGGGGAGGACTCTGTGACACAATGGTCATTTACGCATAGCTCGTATCCATGGGCGTTCGGTGCGTCAATGTAGACGCCTTGCTTCCTGCATTCGATAACATGTTCGGAAGGAAATTCCATGGGAGTGGTTGCCGCAGGTTCTGCTACTGAAGAGGCGATGGATAGTACCATGAGAGCCATTTTGAGATAAATGGAAGACGGCCAAACCCGAGATGCTGGTTTTGCCTTTTGAGTTACTATGTGCATCGCACCTGTGTTTGAAGGGGTATCTTCTTTGGTTTGGCCTTTTGTCCGGCGAGGTCGCAAGTGGTAACGTCCTGGAAAGGAAGCTCCTGATTGTCCAGTTTGCTCATCCTCTTCATGACATTGTTTATTGTCATCCAAGACAGTTCCCTCAATTTCTAAAGGGTAGAGCTGGTTTACAGGGCGTCGTAATTTTCGTTTTGCACAGATAATTTCGGCTTCCCGTATTGCTCCGTCACTGCTTATGACTATTTTCGTAATTCTTGCCATTTTCCACTGATGTCGTTTTTGACAAGGATCCCATAGTAAGACGACTTCTCCTTCACGGGGCGTTTTTGCACAGCCTTTTTTCTGGTCCATGTATCGTTTGTGGTGCTCTCTGAGTGCTGTCAGGTAATGCTCACGCCAAATCTTCCAGTATTTGTCAGTCAGAGCTTGTGATGATAGTAAAGCCTTCATCGTTTGTAGCTGGGTTTGCAGTCGTGCGGCATCTTCTGGAGGAATGTACGCTCCGTCTGATGTCGGCTCCTCGTCCTCATTTATTGGGAGATTAATGTCCATGTCCCTTTGTATGAAGTCGATGGGGCGTAGTGCGTATATGTTGTCATCAATATTGTCCTCCTGATACGTTAGTGGTCGTGTGTTTAAGCAACCTTCGATCTCCGTAAGGAAGGTTTGTAACAGATCCAATGTGAGGACTCGCTTCCCTATTGCCTTTGTGAGAGCCTGTTTGACGGACTGTATGAGGCGCTCATAGAATCCACCTTTCCAAGGGGAGTATGGAGTGATGTGATGCCATTCAATGGAGTTGTTGCTCATTTCTCGAGCAACGTCTTCGTCTAACATGTTTTCTGAACTCCTCTCGCGAAGAACTTGGCTCCCAAGAATAAATGTGGGAGCATTGTCGCACGTGATTGATTGGGGTCTTCCACGACGAGCGACAAATCTCCGGAATGCGTTCAGGAATTTCGACGTTGTTCCGTCAGGAACGACCTCGAGATGTATTAATCGTGTTGCGCAACAGGTGAAAATGCATCCATAGACATCCGAACGAGTTCCTCCTTCCTTTATCATTATTGGCCCAAAGTAATCCAAACCAATATGCTGGAAAGGACGAATTCTTGTCACTCGACTTGCAGGAAGATCGGGCATTTCTGGATATTTGTAAGGCAGCGCATTTGCCTTTTGACAGGGTACGCATTTACGGATATGTTGCTTCACCTGTTCGCGAACTCTTGGTATCCAGAATCTTTGACGAGTATTTGATATCGTATGAGAGATGCTGTTGTGGAAGATTCCGTGGGATTCTGCTATGATCAGTCGACTCAAACCCGTTCTCGGTGCAATCAGTATAGGATTTTTTGAAGCGTCGGTAAGATCGGACTTATTCAATCTTCCGAAGGCTCTGAGGATTTGTTGTTGATCCTCTATGACGCTTAAGTTCCTCGTGAGTTCCTTTTTGTACTGCGTGTCTAGATGCACAGCTTGGTGATTCCTTAACATGACGATTTCTGCATCTCTCATATCCATTGCTGACAAGTACTGATCGTTGTCTTGCCTACTTATCCACGGCACTGACACTGCCAGTTTTTCCTTCAGAGGTCCTCGAAGACGGCGAAAAATATGTTTCAGGAATCTCAATGCATAAGCTAGGACTCGGCGCGCTTTTGTATAGTCGCTGTAGGTCGACAGATTCATGATTTCCGAGATACGCTGTTGTGTCGATAGAGTCTTTGCATGCATAGCTGCACAATTTTCCTTTTCTTCTCCTTCATCCTCCGGAATGTTGAAAAGTGTGGAGACAAATCTGCCCTTTGTTATCTCATCGAGAGTGTATCCTCTCCACCAGATATGGTTTGAGAAGTCTTTGGCGGACACTCCTCTTGTGGCGCAATCAGCTGGATTCCACTTTGTCTCCACGTATCCAATTTGAACTGGCGTTTGTAAGCTTTCCATCTCCCGTACCAAGGAATGTATTTGCTTAACTCGGTTGGAAACGAATTGTCCGGTACAATGCTTGCGAGGATGTATTTGCATCCATTTCAGCGCAATATCCGAATCTGATAGTAGGATGACACTATTGATTCGTATGCATGGCTTGAGACTCAGAAGGATGTTACGAGTCAACTGGGCTCCCATTGCTATGGCACTGATTTCCAGCTTCGGCGTTGTTGTAGAACGCCTGATGTCCGTGATTTTAGATTTTCCCATGAGAAAGTGTGAGTCGGTATTGGTGGTTAGATAAGTGCAAGCAGCCATTGCGGTGGTGCTTGCGTCAGAGTATGTCACCAGCGTGTACGCCTTGTCCCTCTGAGCGATACGCCTTGGAAAGAGACGACTGTAGCCTTCTAAACCACTCAGGATGCCGAGCCACTCGTTTTTCAGGTCGTCGTTAAGGTTTTCGTCCCATTCATGGCGTTCTTTCCACAGCTTCTGTTGAAAGGCTTTGGCCGTAATGAGCAGGGGTATGAACCAACCCAATGGATCGTAGATAGAGGCGATCTGCTGAGCGACAACACGTTTGCTGACAATGTCGCTTTTCTTAATCCTAATGGATAGCTCGAACTGGTCGGTTTCTGAGTTCCACGGAATTCCCAACACTTTTGACGTGCGATTTCCTGCACGGTCGTCTTTCGGGATTTTATTCATGACTTCGGACTCATTCGACACAAATGCGCGCAAGTTCATTCCGATTTCTTTGAAAAGTGATTTGAGCACCTTATACTTTCTGATGGCTTCAGGTTTGGAGTCAGCATTGACAAAGAGGTTGTCTACGTAAAGATTTGTAGAGATTTCCTCTGCCAGCGAACGATCCTTTACGAAGTTGTTCAAGTGATAGAGAATAGTGCCACTGAGAAGAAATGGAGAAGCATTAATTCCGAACGTGACTCTTGTAAACCTGTAGACAATTAGGTTCTCTTCCGTTAGTGGCTTTCTTATATCTTTCATCCACAGACAGCGGGTGAAGTCTCGATCGTTCTCGTGCAGGTAGACTTGGAGAAAAGCCTTTTCTACATCAGAGAGAAGCACATATTTTCCTGTTCTGAAGCGCAGTAGAATTCCATAGATCTTCGGAAGTATTGTTGGGCCTTGGTGCACAATGTCGTTCAAAGACGGGTAACCTCTATAGTGTGCCGATGCATCAAAAACTACTCTGATTTTAGTGGTGTCTTTGTCCGGAGTGAAAACGGGCTGGTGAGGGAGATAGTGCTTCATCATCATGTAGGAGTCCTTGTTTTCATCGACTACTTCGAGGACTTCTTTCTTTAGTTGGTCCTGGAAAACTTCGTGATACTGCTGGAGGACATCTGGTTTATCCCTGTACATTCGAAGAACGCTCTGAAGACGTCGCAACGCTAACATCCTGTTGTCAGAGAGAAAATCATGATGCTCTTTGAAGGGAAGTCTCACGAAGTACCCTTCTTGTCTTTTTTCGATGGAGCTGTTAAATTTTTGTAGCACCTTTTCATTGATTTTTGCCTTTTCTTCTTTTTCCGGACCTGAGAACTCGTTTTTGATTTCTGGAGTTTCGTTTTCCCAATGTTGCTCCCAGGGATCCGGAGACTCATCCGCATGTACGGTATTCACCGTCGTAGTCACCTTTTCGAAGGATATGTCGTTTAAAGTTCTCTTCCCGGAGACCATGTATCCAATGCAGGTTGGAATGAGAAGCAGTCCTGAGGGTAAAGTGAAGTGTGGGGCTTCAAACTTTATAAAGTTCCATAGCTGATCACAACCCAGTATGATCTGCGGATGGTTCGTGCTTTGTTCATTGCTGGTGCACAGCGAAATTCTTCTGCGCTTAATGAAGTCCAAGTCCTTCTTGCTAAGCACGTTCTGAACACGGCTTTTAGTCAGCGTCTCATGGGTGTAGAGCTGCAGTTCGTGCTGGACATTCTTGGTATCCCAAATCTTGAGCTTGGTGATCTTGCACTGAACCGTGGTAGGCTTCCGAGCACCAAATGTGCACAGTTTCATGGTCGTTGTTCCACAGTTTGGCAGTTTAAGCTCTTCTGCCAGCTTCGTGTCTATAAAGGAACGGTCAGCCCCTGTGTCAAGCAGCACGTTGATATCAACGAACTGCTGTGTAATGGGATGTTTTGTTCGGAGGACTCCGGACAAAAGAAAGACATCAACTTTTTCATCAGACAGTTGCTTCTCCGTTTCCGAATTTTCTACGGATAAAACCGTGTGATCCTCCATGGAATTGTCTGATTGAAAATCTTCGTTGTTGGCGTCTGAGATACTGCCCGCTTGTCCGTTGTCGCACTGTATTACATTTTGTCGTGTAGAAACATGTTTCTTTTTGAATTCGCTTCTCGATTTTGTAGGCTCCAGAGGGGGTCCTAGCTTGAAACACGTTGATGTATGGTGTTTCTTTCCACAATTCCTGCATCCTTTTGCTTTGCATTCCGCCAAAGCATGACGTCGAGATCCACATCCAATACATCTATTGGTAGCTCTCAAGTGCTCCAAACGTTGCTTTGGGTTAGTGATTTTGGTACAGGAAATGGGCCAATGGTCCTTCTCATCGCAGTAGAAACAAAATGGAGTGAATTTGTTGGTTTTTATACTGCTAGATGTCGTTGGACTATCTCTTCTTTCTTGCGGTTCCATTCTTTTAGGAAGCTGTTGTTCGATAAGCTCTTCCTGTCTTATGACGTCGTCCAGGGACTGCATTTGTCGCTGAATGTTCCACGTACCTTCATCTGATGAAATCTTTTCTTTCAGTACTCTCCTCTGTATATCGTCGGCAAACTTTGACAATATCTTGGTTAGGAGCCATGGATTGTCCAGGTTTTGACCTTTGGCCTCCAACTGAGCAACGATAACCGAGATTTGGTCGAAAAGCTTGCGCTGGTCTTTGAGATTTGCGCTCTTGGCACTCCATTTTTCAAGCTTCCTGTGCAGATCGCAGACAATCTCACTTGGCCTCCCATAGCGTTGTTGCAAGTGAGCGACAGCTAGCGCGTAATTTGCCGAACTGACTTGAAATCGTGCGATGGACTCGCGGGCTTCCCCTTTTAGTGAGCTAAGGAGGTAGTTGAATTTTTGTAGGTCTGGAATTGGTAGGGAGTGCACTGTAGCGTTGAATAGTTCCCAAAAGTTATCCCATTGCCAGCATTTTCCTGAGAATTCTGGAATGGGGATCCTCGGAAGTTCCACTCTCGAAATGTGTTCATTGCCAAAGCCGTGGTTCGATTGAGTAGCTGTTGGTCGGCCAACTGACATACGTGCTTGCGGAAAAATTTGTTGTTTCCTCACTTCGCACTGGGCGAGCAGGTCCTCCACTTGAGAAATCAGTTCCTGCGACTTTTCTATGTGCTCCGACACCTTTTGGTCCTCATCGTCATTGAGAGGCGTATCCAGAGAGTCAACTGTATCAGTGAACGCGAAAAAAGACCTTTCAAATGACGCGTACATTGCTCTGGTTTTTGTTTCTTCATCGCGGATCTCCTGGAGAAGACCGCCTGATTCGGTTTGGTCCCTCGCATGCTCATCTGATAGTACTCTCCCAAGTTGTAGCAGCTGCTCAGAAAGGGCATTCGCGTGCCGCGTGAGAACCCCTTTCCGCGCTCGCAGTGTAGCAGCCATTTATCGTCACAGCTATCTATTGATTTTTTTCTGAAGCACCGTAAAGCAGGAACAAGTCCGTTCTCCAAAGGGATGGAATTTGCACCGTATCCCAGTGTCCCGTATCTAGCTCTACCGTCTCCCCTACTAAGTAGGTCGACCTTCGGGCAAGATTTTTTTTTTGCAAGAAATTTTAAGCTTAAGCGTAGCCAGAACCTATGCTACTCATATACAAATAAGTGGTCTTGAAACTCGCACCTTTATCCTTTTGAGTTGTCCTTGCTCGCTTGGGTTGTCCTTGGTTCAGAATCCACTCGGCTCGTTCGTTTGCGCTTGCCGATGCACCATGCGAATTCGAGCACTCGTACTTCTGTTGCCACGCGGTAGATCACACAAATTTATTGCCGGACAACCTCAAACTTGGGTAATTAAACCAATATGAACCTTTATAAAATAACAGCAATCGGCCGCGGTACGAATAGAGTTACATAGGAAATATTCTAAAGACCTAATGATTCTAATGACCTAAAATAGATAATGAATAGAAAGCGATTTCAAAGAAAATAGAACATGAACTGCACCAGATCCTCGTCGTCGCTGCTGCACCAATGTCGAGTGTCGAGCTCGAGCCGTCACCAGGTTTATATGCGCGCGTATCAGAGCATTCCATCACCACCGCGAGGCTTTCCGCAATCTTCAACAAACGTTGTGAGAAAGAGATATTACTAATGATAACGAAATTCCTTCTACAAGGAATTTATCATTACAAATAGAAATTGTTCCTCTAATTTAACTCACGGTCGTGATAGAGAGTCTCACTCGCCGAATCTGCCTCCATCCGAGGGTGACGTAACAGCCTCTCGGCTGCAATCTTAAGATTAGTTGGGACTGTGCCACTTCTGTTCTGTCTCGTTCCATCTCTATTTTCTTAGACCTACGTGACTTGAAGGTGGTCCTTGGACGAACAACTTGGTAGTGTATTTAGTCTAAGGCCAAGCGGACAACGCAAGATTTCCTCACCAAGAAATATTTATTCCGGTAGATTTATGATTCTTTCCTTGACTACAAAATCGCCTACTTATTGTAAATTATTAGGGAAAAGGAAGGAGCTCTTCGTATTTATGTATTATGGAATAATAGCACTTCCCACTGGATCCTAATAAATTAACAGACAACAACAAGACGTGCTTCAGGCTTTCACTGGGAATTGTGGCCATTTGATAGAGTGTTTAGCTTATTCAACATTCAACAACATGCCCCGACTAGCCTATAAGTTCTAATTTGGGACTCCAGATGAAGACTGGGATGTTCTGTAAGGTATCGGCCCTCACGGTAGCTCTTCTTGGGCCTTTCAGTCGTTTAGAGCACGACAGAAAGCATCAATACAATCCCAAGTGGGCCTCAAAAGGCACTGAACTTTCCTCCCTCTCTCCGCTGGAAAATAGAAGGAAAGTTGCAGGTTTCATTAGTATAAAATTCTCGCTAGTAAATTATCTATCAATTGAACAGATTTCTTTGATGGAGTACTGACAAGATCCATGAAAGGAAAGCTCAAGCTCCGCGTCTTGGTTACCAAATCGCGGATGAGGTGTGACTTCCTAACCTATAGGTGTTTGAAGGGGTTTAACACGTTGACGACAATGCATCCCAATTTGGGACGCACCTTCTCGGTCGCGTCGAACAATGCGTCCCAATTTGGGACGGATTGTCAAGGATGGTCGGGTCAGAATCACCGATTTGGCCCAAGCTTCGCCTAGGCTTTTTGGGATGCCGAACACGAATGCGACGCCCATTTCACCGAATACGGCGCGCTGCGGTAGGTACAGGTAAACTAGGGTGATCAAAGAATGGGCTCCTCGCAGTCTTCTGAATCTGAGGCCGCATTCTTCAGTGAAGGTGAATCGATCATAAGCCACAGCATCTTCATCCCACACTTCGGCTCTGTCCTCATCATCGTCTTCATAGTCATCTCCTGATGAGTCGTATTCTTCTGACACAGCCAAAGCCTCTGGCACAGCGGAATCATCATGTAGAGGCTGTTCTTCCTCACTTCCAATGAGAAATTTATCGAAATTGAAACGCAGCCGTCTGACCATCGAAGGGCCATCATCAGACGAACGGTTCGTGTTTGAGGATCGACTATTACTGACTAATTTTGAGACACGATGTCGTATCTCACTTTCCCGCGCGCTCTATCACATGCAAGGCACGTGAAAACCACGCATGTTTTCAATGATAAACGAACTGAAGACAGACTCCTTCCTTGTAATTAACACTCTAAGCAGCCACACTAGGCGAAGCTTGAGTCTGGGTTATCTTCTGCTGTATTCGGTAAAACGAACATCGGATTCGTGTTCAGATCCCAAATAACTCTTAGGGTGACGTTTGGGTTACGGGATGTCGTGTCGTGAGGGAATTGGTCCCACACGACAGACGCGCGAGAATCGCTCTGATCGTCAACATTTTGATTTGCTTCTTGGAAAGTATGATTACCTGACGAGGCTCTCTGCGCATGCTTGTATGTTGTTTGTTACGAGTTAGAGAAAAGCTGATATGATTTAATGCTGCTGTTTTCTGTCTAATCGTTCATGATTAAGTATCATACCGTAGTGTGTTGTAACGCTGTTGTATGTTAGACCGTTGTCTATGCCTTAACTAAAAATAAGTAAATAAAACATGTAATGACCCATTGAATTCTTTCTTGTCCAGCCGTCCAAGATTCTTCTGAAACATAAACGTCGATTCAACATGTCTCCAGGTTCTCACATGCAATAGCCCGAAGAGCGCGAATGCATGGCGCATCAAAAACTTATCCATAGATCTCCACTTTTCAGCAAAGCCTGCCACGTTCGATTCGTGCCAACAATGGCTCAAGGACATTCGAGAGCAGTCAGAACGAGTGTCCGTGATGCTGGTCGGCAACAAAACTGATCTCAGGGGTATGAGAGAAGTCCAGCAGGAGACGGCGAAGATGTTCGCAGATGAGAATCAGTTAGCCTTCATCGGTAGGAGTTTTTCTACATAGCGATGTGGACGTCGGAAGCATTAGGATTACCGGGCACTCACCAGGCCAATACAATTTGTCCTCCAGTTGACGTTTCTGCAGCTTTGCAAAATTTTGTGAATGTTTTCATAAAGCATTGGTTTTTCTATATTACACATTTTTGCCTCGGATTTATCCTAATCGGGAGGGGCGGCAACCGTAGAACGCGAATTACATACGTCATCACAACCACATCCCCTGACTTTGAGTAGAATTCCTCGCGTAATGGGGCAACAGCTGAAGCTCTCGAAGAAACACCAGCAAGAGATTGGAAGTGAAAAGAGATTGGAAATCCCCTCCGATTAGGATAGATCCTTTACCTCAATTTTGACAAGGGTTAAAAAGAGGATAGAAATGAAAGAACGTTATTTAAGATCAAATAGTTTTTCAATTTTATCGACTAAAACCGGCTAGTAAACATTGTTTGTTTTTACAGCCATTCTTGATCTTTCCTGTTCGACAAACCTCGATTTTTTAGAGACCTCAGCGCTCGACAGCTCGAACGTCGAGAAGGCATTCACTCAACTGCTGACAAAGATCTATCGAGCAGGAACGGCACATATCCGTAACACTGAAGGCGCTGGAGTCACCCTATCCGCACAAACTAGCGCTGAGCCTGCAAAGAAGAAAGGATGCTGTCGTTCAGGATAATATAAAAATCAAAAAATACAATAATAAAGTAAATACATTATTAAATGGTTGTTAACCTATATCAGGAGCAAGTTTCGTACCGTTTGAACGACATCCACAGAAAATCGATAAATTGACTAATATCGACTGACGGCGGTCGATACTTCAGAACGGACATAGGCTCGTGTTCGGCCACTTCGATTGCCCCTAGGGCTAAAGTTTCGTGCCTCTTAAGTAACATCCACAGAAAGTCAACGACTTTTTTGATATTGATTGATGACGATCGATACTTCAAAAACAAATTTTAGGTTCGTGTTCAGTAACTTCGATTACCCCCAGGGCTAAAGTTTCCGACCGTTTGAACGTCATCTACAGAAAATCGATAATTTGATTAATATCGATTGATGGCGATCGATACTTTTAGATTTGTGTTCATCAAGTTCGAGTTCCTCCAGGGCTAAAATTTGCTGTGATCGCCATCAATCATTGAGTATCCCCACTACGGCCTTTCCCCACTCCAGTTGTGACGGAACACACACACACACACACACACACACACACACACACACACACACACACACACACACACACACACACACACACACACACACACACACACACACACACACCACACACACACACACACACACACACACACACGCACACACACACACACACACACACACACACACACACACACACACACACGCTTACTCCCTTCCTTTGTATATAGTAGGATAATAATAATGTGGATTCCAGGTGAAACGTCGGCAGCTGAAAAGCTATTAAAACGTTTGAAGGACATGACGTTGTTTGGCTCGTGGGAGGAGAAAGATCGGAACCCCAAAGAATTCGGCGAATTTTTAGTTTCATTTCGTTGGACTGCAGAATTCCGGGGAAAGGGTGAGTGTTTTTAGATTCTTTTTCTATTAGGTTGGCAACTAATTTCGTGGACTCTCAAACGCCTTCCACAAAAGTGTTCATAAACAAATAACAAATAACAGTTTTCAACCAAAGTATGATCTGTTGGAACGCGGGACTGCTTCCCATTTATCAGCTACCTGGCCCATCCCACAGCTGTAGAATTCTTGTGCTTTTAAAGTCAAGAATCCTTGGAGGTGCACTTTGACATGGTCCACATTAATAAGCCGTTCTCCAACCAAGAAGTGCTGCAGCGAGCTATGAAGGTGCTAGTCATTTGGCGCACAGCCTGTGCTGTAACGTGGGTGAGTTAGACGCTCCCAGCTTAGGTCTTCGTTTTTTTGAAGCTCCCGATTAGCGACGTGTGATCTGGCGTTATCTTGCTGATAGATAATTCCGCTCCTGAAAATCTCTCTGAACCGATTCCAGCGGTGTTCAGCCTGCGCGCGGCCAGGTTGAGAAGAGTTGATTACAGCGTTAATGCTGGAACCGTTCTTGACGAGCTCTCAGAAGTTAATACCTTCTTGACACCACCAAACGGAAAGAACGTAGCTAACCGGACGCCTTAAAAAATAGAAGACCTTGACTGGGAGCGTCAAACTCATCCACCTTACAGCCCAGACCTTGCGCCGAGTAACCACTATACTTGTGCTTTTCCAAAAATTTTCGAATGAACGAATAATCGAATAACCACATTTTTTCGGTTATTCGAATTTCCGAATAATCGAATAACCCCATTTTTCGAAAATTCGAATGAACGAATAATCGAATAACCCCAATTTTTCAGTTATTCGAATTTCCGAATAATCGAATAACCCCATTTTTCGCTTATTCGAATTTCCGAATAATCGAATAACCCCATTTTTCGCTTATTCGAATTTCCGAATAATCGAATAACCCCATTTTTCGCTTATTCGAATTTCCGAATAATCGAATAACCCCATTTTTCGCTTATTCGAATTTCCGAATAATCGAATAACCCCATTTTTCGAAAATTCGAATGAACGAATAATCGAATAACCCCAATTTTTCAGTTATTCGAATTTCCGAATAATCGAATAACCCCATTTTTCGCTTATTCGAATTTCCGAATAATCGAATAACCCCATTTTTCGCTTATTCGAATTTCCGAATAATCGAATAACCCCATTTTTCGCTTATTCGAATTTCCGAATAATCGAATAACCCCATTTTTCGCTTATTCGAATTTCCGAATAATCGAATAACCCCATTTTTCGCTTATTCGAATTTCCGAATAATCGAATAATCCTGTTTTTCAGTTATTCGAATTTCCGAATAATCGAATAACCCAATTTTTCAGTTATTCGAACGAACGAATAATCGAATATCCGAATAAATCGAATAATCGAATAAACTTCACACATAATAAGGACAGTGAGATTTTTACTTTAACTAATACGTCGTCCAACGTGGGTGAGTGTTCAACAGACATGCCGAAAACGTCGTCCAAAGTTGGTCGGAGTTCAGCTGACGTGCCGAAGACGTCGTCCAACGTGCTTGGCAATTTGGAAGAGTAAGGGAGACCCGTAAAGGAGGAACCACTAACCGCGGAATGCCTTCAGCTTCCCATGGAACTTCGGACATACCTACGTCTTGTGAAAGAGATCGAAACGCTGATTACAGATATTTATACCAAATTTGCCAAACGGATTTCATAAGCAAGCACTAGCTGCCCAAAGTCTGCGGAATATGTGCCGCGTGCGTTGATGCAGCGTGGACGCAGTGTTGCGCAATCAGCATTGTCGTTAGCGGCCTGGCCACCCTAAGCGGCGGCGCAGCGGAAGTGTTCTCGCTTCACAGAGAGTGGTCATGGGTTCGATTTTCGCACACACCATTGTTATTGCGTTTTGCGAATTATCGTCAGTGAGAGCTTTTATCGCCATTTCCAACGCATTTTTGAACAAAAACATGGCAACAAATGTCATTTAAGTTCTTCGAGCTCCTTGTAAGTGGAAAGGTGAGCATTTTTGATTTCCCCATTAAGCAAGCCAAAAACCGTATTCACTCGGCGCGCGGGAAAAATACGCGTGTCGTGAAAGAGTTAACCTGCCATAAGAAACCGGAAATTCAGAAACCGATGTCAGATTCGTGATGAGCAACCCAATTCGTAGCGAAGTATGAATAACTATTTTTTTCGACCTCGGTAGTACAGTGCACGGGCCCTTTTTATTTTCGAACAGCCAAGCTGTTTCAAGATGAAGAGGTGCTGTAGACAAATTATATTCTTTACACGAATGGAATCAAAAATGTACTAACCAACTGGTAAGTATAGCTAATGATGCAACAACCTTCTTGAGTAATGACGGAGGAATGCAAAAAACGTGTGCTTTATAGCGAGTGAAAGGTTTTGATCAAGAGGTCAATATCGATCGATATTGTTGATTGTAGCTTGAAAGTGAAGTTTCTTTGTTTGTATGTCAATGACAGTTAGGCAGCCCGTCCCTGCCGTAGCGGTCCCGTGTGGAAAAATTTTCTGTTCAACTTAGCATTATTAGATTGGTGCAAAAGAAATGCAGGTTTTCTGTTTTATTGGTTTTAACACTATTTTTCAATAAACTAACCATAAGACTTTTCATAAGGTGTTATACATTGTTGGAAAGCTCATTATATGCGATTTTTATGTATATATATATATGGAATTTAATTCAAATCGCTTATTTAAAAAGATAATTTGTTTTTTTCAGATGTCTAAACGCGATTTTCGTCAAATTTACTTCTGCGAGTTGAAACTGGGCCGGACTTCCGCTCAGACCGCTCAAAATATAAACGAAGAATGGGACCAGGGAAGGATCAACGAATGCACAGTACGAAATGGTTCCAAAAGTTTCGTGCCGGTAACACCAGCCTCGAAGACGAACCACATGAGAGCCGTTGATAATTATCCATAGAAGGCGGCAGTCGAAGCTGATCCGCGCAAACCACGCGAGATATTGCCGAGGATCTCGACGTCGATCACACTACAGATGTTCGCCATTTGAAGCAAACTGGGAAGACCAAGAAACTAAATTGACCGAAAGTCAGAAAAATCGCCGTCTTGAGATATCGTCGGCCCATCTTTTTCCCAATGCCAACGATCCGTTTCTCGAACGGATTGTGACTTCCGATGAGAGATGAATACTTTATGATAACAGGCGCGTTTGCCTAGTGGCTGAATCAAAAAGAAGTTCCCCGACATCAGCCATAGCCGGAAAATTTTACGAAAATCGCGTTTGGACATCTAAAAATAAAAACCAAATTATTTTTAAACAACCGACTTAAATCAAGTTCTATATATTATGTTGTTCGGAAAGTTCTCAGCGTTTTGTTTTACTACTGTTTGTTCTTGTTACTGTTTGTTCTTCATCGTCTATTATTAAGTAAAAATTCAACTTGCATTGCGCATTAATGCTACTTTCTGTACAGAATTTTTCACTCTATCTGGCTAAATAAATTATGTTTCAACGTTTTATTACAATTTTGTA
Organism: Heligmosomoides polygyrus bakeri; assembly: GCA_947359475.1. Taxonomy (NCBI): domain Eukaryota; kingdom Metazoa; phylum Nematoda; class Chromadorea; order Rhabditida; family Heligmosomidae; genus Heligmosomoides; species Heligmosomoides polygyrus. The sequence continues at coordinate 9,391,917 of OX375865.1, forward strand.
CTTGAAGAGCTTTTCGAAAAATGTCGAAGGAGTAGTTCCGAAAGATATTTAATTTTAACTTCAAATTGGGACAATCCGCAGCCGAGACAGCCCGACAAATCAACCAAGTGGGGGGCCTAATAGTTCTGGAGAAAGCACTGTATGCCAGTGGTTCAGTAAATCTTGGACCGGAGATTTCAGCCTCGAAGATGCTTTGAAACGCCTTGGGAAGGTGAAAAAGCTCGAAAAGTGGATGCCCCACGAGTTGAGTGAGCGGCAAAAATAGTCACGTTTCGAGGTTTGTTCTTCTCTACTTTTACGCAGCACAACTGACCCGTTTCGGGATCGAATCATCACTTATGATGAAAAGTGGTTTCTGTATGATAACAGGAAACGTTCAGGGCAGTGGTTGGACTCCGATGAACTCCATAGGCATTTTCCAAAGGCGAGCCTCCAACAAAAAAGGTGATGGTGACTGTGTGGTGGTCGGCGGCTAGTGTGATCCATTACAACTTTTTGGCAATAGGCCAAGCGATCACGGCAGACACCAACTGGAAGGAAATCGACGAAATGCACCGAAAACTGCGTTAACTTCAGCCAGCATTGGTTAACAGAAGAGGCCCGATTTTTTGGCACGATAACGCCCGCCCACACGTTTCACAAATCGCTACTCGAAAATTGAACGAATTAAGGGTTGAAGTTGTGCCTTACCCGCCATATTCTCCAGACCTCTCACCAACCGATTACCACCCTTTCAAACACTTTCAGAACTTTCTCGCTGTAAAACCTTCACCAATCAGGACCAAGCCAAAACAGCTTTCATGGATTTTGTCGAATCTCATCACAAAAATCTCAATCTCACCACATAATTTTTTTGCTGATGGAATAAGTCGACTGTTGGCCCGTTGGTAACAGTGTGCTGATTCGACTAAACCCGATAAGATTTGAGAAAGTTATGGTAGTTCACTCAAAATGTTGAGAGCTTTCCGGACAGCCTAATACATACTTAGAAGGCGCATGTAATAACCTTTCCAACAATGTATAATACCTTATGAAATGGTCTTAGTTTGTTGTTAAAAATAGTGTTGAAACAAGGAAAACAAAAAAACCTACATCACTTTTGCACCAACCTAATAGAAGCGCTGGGTACGGTCGGTTCCGACAAAAAGGCATTTTGTCGTAGGATCAAAATCGATCAGAAGCTCAATACCTATAGAGAATTTCAATTTTTGCCCGAGGTCCACTGTTCGAGAATGGGGAGTGGAGCTGCCCGCAGTCAATTTGGGGCTAGAGTGAAGTGGAGGACCGTGCTTTGGGGCATCAAGTGGGTCGTCGAATGACCTTGGGGACGAAGGCACTGATCAGAAGAAGATTCGACATCACTGAACCTTCTGGAGATGCCGATATTAAGAGTAGTGGTGGGGGGGGGAGGGCTGGATGGCTTCATACTGGCTTCATAAAACTACTCACCTGATCAAGGTTGGAACACAATAAAGGATAAGGATAAAGGACGGCGGTACTCAATCCCCTTTAGGATGCGCCAAGCATTCTACTTCTACGGGATATCGTGGAGGCGATTTGAATGCGTATCTGGCCACGCATGACTTGCCGTGGCCAGCCGATGAACAAGTCTGCGCTCTCTCCTTCCCAGATAAGTCTGGTACCAGTTCACTGACCCCGGAAAGATGGAAGGCCTGGGGTTGGCCTGGGCGGGAAATCAAAACCAGGAACCTGGTATCGGGTGCACGCGACAGCCGGCATCTCTTCCGGCTGCGCTACACGCACCCAGTAAGGTTAGCACAATAGGGTTCTCAAATATTGCCATCTGTACTGCTAGGGAGTGAAGAAGGCTGAGTTGGTATAGCAAGCAGCTTGAATTGATTGTTCTTGGCTTAGTGTTACTGCAACATCAACAGCAAGTGCGTGACTGAGCACTTGTACTATGTACTAGCACTGAACTAGAACTTGTACTACACCTGCACTACGGTACCGCTGTGTTTAGTCTTAATGCAAAAGAGAAGTAGCTAGAATTGAATTGGTGCGAATCAGCTTCACTGGGAAATTTTGGATAGGAGTTCACGGATATATTACAATTACAACAGCATAGCACGGCACCTTTGACATTGCTCAGGAAGATGATCCTTAACTAACGTGCAAAAAATATGATCTAGTCATGATTTACAAGTTGATAAATGGTATGGTGTCCTCTAGTTTTATTCTCTCTCTTCTTCTCCTAAAGGTGCTCAATGGAAAACTCAACTTCCCAGAGCAAAAGCAAGGTAAGATCCGCATTTTTTACATATGGAGCACGGGTTGAGTTTTTGAAGCCTTTAAAGGAAAACAATATACCAAACACCCAAAGGCAATTTTAAAGACTGGTTGACGGGTATCACCAGAAAACTTTGTAGCTTGATGTTGTTTTTGAGGTATTGCGTTATTGTGCAAGCCACAAGTCACTTATTTAGTCACCTGTTATCTTGTGTTTGAATCATATGTGAACTTATATATATATATATATATATATATATATATATATATATATATATATATATATATACCCCCTATACTTATGCCCGCGTATAAAAATAAATAAACAAATAAATATTTGAATGCGTTTTCGGGCACTAGTGTATGGGGCGGTTTCTGTGTCTCCTACCAGCGCGCGCTATTTCGCAAGGCCTAGGGCGATTTGAACTTAATATAATTGGCTTATAAAGCATTTCCTCAAAAAACGACTATGATATTCGTTCTTCCCATGGCAGATTACCCCTAGTAGACCTATTTTGAACAAGATCTAGTGCGGTACACTAAGTACACTAGTACTCGTTTTCGTAACGGCGAGATCCTCGACGGTGTGCTATCGAAAACAGTCGTCACCGGAATAAACGTCGCTTACAAAGATCATCATTATGTCACATTCGAAACAAGCAAGTATTCGAAATTCGAATATTATTCGAATTTTCGAACCCCGAATAATCGAATTCGAATAATTATTCGAATTTTCGACCCTCGAGTAATCGAATTCGAATAATTATTCGAATTTTCGAACCTCGAATAATCGAATTTGAATAATTATTCGAATTTGCGAAACTCGAATAATCAAATAATCGAAAATCGAATTCGAATAAATTATTCGAATAATTCTTCGAATTCGATTATTCGAGCACAAGTATAGTAACCACCACATTTTTAGTTCGGTGCAGTACTTCTTGGTTGGATACCGATTTAAATAATGTGGACCGGGTCAAAATGCACCTCCAAAGATTCTTGGCCTTAAAAGCACAATAATTCTATGGCCGTGGGATAGACCAGCTACCTGATATATGGGAAGCATTCTGCGTTCCGAGGGATCTTATTTTGATTAAAGGTTGTCTCTAATTATTTGTTAATGAGTACTTTTGCTGAAGATTCTTAAGAGACCACGAAATTAGTTGCCAACCTAATAGTTATCTAGCTAGCTACATAATTTTCGCGTCAAATCTCTGCACCAACCATAGTCAGATAACGCTGAACCCTAGTGCTAACGTTACCTTCGTTGCTGCATGTTCTCTTCTATTTTTAATTATTACAACTCTAGGACGCATTAATGTCCTAGGTCGGTGTTCTTGAAACCTGGTCAATTTGTAACTATGTTTTAATCTTTTTTGCCTGTCTGGTCTATAAATTTCTTTATTGCGATCGGCGTCTTGACGAACTCTTTGTCAAGGTCTGAAAGACGCTGCAAATGTTTGGTTCTGCAGAGTTCATTGGGTCAAAAATGTCGCATCTACCCTTACAGGAGCAGCATGCGTTTAAGAGTGCCATTATGAGAAACTACTTCTGCGCAAACTAACTCAATGATATCTCACCAGCGCCAGAAACTGTCTCAGCTCGTCATCATGGAGCAAGTGAAACATACTGGTTCAGTCAAATATACTGTTCCGAGCCCGGTAGGATTGAGAATGTACGCGAAGCAGTGTATTTTAGCACTATATTCGAAGCAGTATATACTAAACCAGTATGTCTCACTCGCTCCATGCTGACCAAATTTAGACTCATTATTTAACTCATCATTAAAAACGATAGTCTTAACTGAAGCAAAAACGGTGACTTTAGTGAAGCGAAGATGATAGCACAACATGATGTCCCACCTTGAAAACCAGCCACCGTCCCGAAGAGGGACATTATACAGCCTAAAGAAAGCAGAAATATGTATGGTTGCAAAATTAAATTGGCACCCAACCGACCTGGCTGGCACCCAACCAATCTGGCTATGAGCTTCATTCATGATATCACTAGTCTTTTACCAACGGTTGGGCGCTTATCACTTTTTATCACTATCACCATCTCCAGTCAGTCGCTAGGCTTTATTTTGCCGACGAAACCACAGCGGTAGGTTTACTGTCATTCGAGGTCTAAGTTTTTCCAGCATGGTTCGTTTTGTATGAAGTTTAGGATGAAGAAAAATAAAGCATGGTCGTGCCAGCAGGAATATTATGATAACGCGGTGATAAATTGTTGCCCTGAAATGAACATAGTTATTAATAAATGGTTTACACGCTCCTTCTTGTGCAGAGAGCCACAACTGGTGACCTAAATCAACCAACGCGAGGAAGGAGAAAGAAGCTCTCCGAGGAAGCTGCGAGCAATGTCAGTACGGAGAAGACAAAACGTTTTCAGCAGAGCAGATGTTGCAACGAATTCATGATGGTGCTCTCATTAATCGCTAGTGGATGCCTATCGTAAGCACATTCTTCTTATGAAGCCAAATCTTTAAGATTTCCTTTGTGACTGGAGGAGGTGGGCGCTACTGCCCCAAATATGAAAGATTTGAAAGCACAGTATGGATCTTCGTCAAAACAGCGTAAGTTTTAGCATATCGTGTAGCGCTGGAGGTGAACAAAGAATGGGAAAGGCAATCAGCTTAAGTTCAAGGAACAAGATTGGTGCAGCGTGAGATCTCTCAAGAAGACAGTACGCCGGTGTTGCGAAAAATTCCAATTCTGCAACGAGACACGTGCTGTGTATGTAGTAGCAATTAATAATTAATTCTCCGATAACCCTTCGGAAGCAGCTTTTCTAATTAGTATCTTCTATCACGCTATGCTCACGCTGACGTCGTTGTACTACTGTGCTTCTACCTCGAGCGTGATGAGCTAGGATGCCTAGCTGCTACCTGCCCTCTTTGGGCTAGCGTTATTTATAAGCACATCGAAAAAAATAAGCGTAAACTCATAAACATAAGCGCTTCACAGTGCTCGCTCTCAAATAATTAATATGATAATTTTGATAAGCGACAGTAACACGTTTTTTTTGAATTTCTGAAAAGTTATACCATTTCACTCCTCACTGACGAGCCACTGAGGAGGTGTTATGACGTTTGAAGAAAGGTGGCGAAACGAACCTGCTCCTTCGTTTCATTTCATTCATTTTCATTGGACTTTTACTTAATTTATTTGTTTGAATTGTTTTTATTTATTCGTTTCCGTTGTTTTTTAACATGCCCATAATTTGCAGGCAAGGGAACTTTTATTTCTCTTGCAGGGAAGGGTTTAGCATGTATTTGTTCGCTAGTTTAGACTTAACTGTATCTCCCATCCAAGGAGACGCGATGAGTAGGCAATGCCCATCTTATTCGCCATTTCGCATGATATCCCCACCAATGGCAATAACTTTGTTTTTAGAGCTGTAAAAATTGAGGAAATGCAGCTCTAGAATGTATGAATGAAGTATGTCTGGAAAAGATCATGCTCATACTATCGAGGATTGCGAAATCAACACAACATATCAGAGTCGCCATCAAGGGAATAAGTTGTTTATTTTATAAGAAGAAAGGTCAATAGTGTTCGAATCAAGCAGCATAGTTAAGCATTATAAGATATGTATTCCTACACAGATCGAACCGGCTTTGTAGGAGCTTCAAATTCAGATTTCCAGAAGAAGGGCTTAAGGCCCGAAACGTTGTCAATAAATATTGAGCAACTTCGAGTTTCACACTTGAGCAGAAGGCGATACTGGAATGAAGCTCAGGGAACAAACAATCTTAAGGAATCCAGAGGAAGAACTTACGGACCGGAACGTTGTCAATAAATGTTGAACAACTTCGAGTTTCACACTTGAGAAAAAGACTATGTGTTTGAATCGCTCTACGGTGTGACTGCTGAATAAATCTTTCTATCTACGAGGACCCAATTGCAGAGGCAACTTGATCGGAAACATTGCAGATACTTTACCACTGTAAAGACAGAAACAACTACCAACATAGGAGCAATCTCACTTTTCACAATTTTTCCCAGATCTTCTCTTACTTCACACCTTTCATATCCATTTCCAGCAATTATCTCTCATTTTTCTTCCTTTCTCTCCTCCATTTTTTATTCGACCTACCTCATCTCTTTTTCATTACCTACTACAGAATTTAAAGATATCGTAATACATACTCCTCTTCTTCACTAATGAGCAACGGGAGGAGCACAATGCAAGCGTCTGTCTGAAAGCAGGGCGAAACCTTTTTACTTTTTGAACTGAACTATTTCTAAAATTCTAGTTTTTCTCCTAAATGCTGATCCGACATGTTGCTCACAAAAGAGTCTGCACTTTTTTGCCTTGTGCTCCATTGATTTAAAATAAATAACAATGCTGAAAAACTCCTGGCTCTAATGACGTTAGAACTTTGTCCTGAACTAACCGTTACAAATGATTTCCAAGTGTATGATTGGTGTGTTTTAATTCATGAAGCTTTCAACACATTCTCGTGCGCACGACTATGGAGAATTAGCGAACGTTGTTTAAGCAGCTCCTAACGCGCGTCACACCAATGACATCGTAAAGGCACTACACCGGTTCTCGTGCTTGAGGAAACCGAGGACGTTTGTCACAATTGCAAATGGCGTAAAAGCCTTCTGAACAGAACTCAACAACCTTGCGAGAATGTAATGAGAAAAGGACGAAAAAACAAGAAACAACAGTCCTGGAGCAGTCCTTCTAGAAACGTGCCGTAGTATAGCAGTTTTACTTTGCTCCTAATATTCTGTAAAATCTCTTGTTTGCGTCCTCGCTACCCCTTGAAGTGTCTCCTTCTATTGCTAGACATTTCGTGAAGTGTTCCATTTTTTGCTCGTTTTTCTAAAGGTTGATTACCCAAGTTTGAGTTTCGTGTTTGTGTTGTTAGTATATGATTGCCCATTCCGTCTTGAACGGTTGATATAAATCATTGAAAGAAGCCATTCTACAACCCAATTCAAACAAAAGCTGAGCAAGGTACCTTAAGGTCAGACTAATCAAAACAAGGATAATGAAAGAATTGTTGAAACAGTGCTAGGATCTATGCTAGTCCGAGGGGCCACATAACTAAAAGGTATTATATGTAACAAATCCCTCGAGACTTACCGAGCGGCTCTTACAGAACAATATGAGACCTAAACAAGAAAAGTCATAAAGAAAAAACGAAAAAATTACATTTGTTGCAATTGTAAGCAGGCAAAGTTGTGTGCCCTCCTCACCATGTTAGATCCTGGTTATAACATTTCAGGCGGCGGTCAGCATGCGGCTTCATGCGCCCTCCCCACCAGGATAGATCCTGGTTATAACATGTCAGCCGGTGGCCAGCACGCGGCATGCCTCTATTCCGTCGCTCTTTGTCCGCCGAGGCGGTTGTAAGAACCGCGGCAGTTTAATTTTTTTTTGTTTTTCGCTCGTTTTCTTTCTTCCTTTTACGTCCTCTCGAGTCCTTCACGAGCCGCTCGTAAGTCTCATATCGGTTTGTTAGATAATTTTCAGATATGTGCCCCCCCCCGCCGGACTAGGATAGATCCCAGTGCTAGCTATCCTTCTCGCATCTGCTAAGCCGCTTCAACTTCTGTGTTACTTGATGGCACGGTTGCAGCTGGAGGCCACGCCTCCTCGACGTAATCCTTGATCTCAGGCAGGCCATCCTGTGGTAATAAGAATGTAAGTCCGAAAAGCCGCTCATCATGTCCGGCTGACCCTCTTCCAACATCGATAGCACACAGAGTGCCACCAGATCGCACCAAAGGACCTGAAATGGTTGACACCTCACTCTAGGAGCGTAGTTTTCCCTTTTTGTTGTTACTCTACTGCCCCTAGGTCTCACCCTTCCAAGATAACCCTTCCAAGATTTCGCCAAGCAGGCAATGTAGGAAGGGACAGAAGTGAGCTCTCGCAGATATTACGGTTGACATCCCTTATAGCACATTTTTTCCGATTCCAGTGAAAGCCACGGATGCTTTCAATCGTCCATATCGCGTCCCAGGGTAGCCCAGTGGCTCATTCTCCCCGAGAGGCCCAGACAACCTCATATTTCAGTTCCAGCGATGAGTTAAATAGTCTCCTAGATACAACTTATAATCAATACGTGGGTATAAGGGGAGACAGAAACTACAACAAAGGTGATGGAGTTATCCTACCTTTAAAAAATTGCTACTCATATTACTTCGTTTTCCGTGAATTAGTTAAAAACTCTTATAAATTCCTTGTCTGTGATATCCAACTAATCCTGTTTTCTGGTCATTCTGTGCTTGTTTTATTATCGTCATCAGGACCAGGTGTTGTAGCCCAAGCGTAATATTAAAAGTGAAGGACTCTTGTGTACCCAACGATCTACGCATTCTCCTGGTAGACTTCAATCATTCTGATCTGTTTTCAGGATGTGTAGAAGTACTAGCGCTTTCTTTCACAAAGTTCTGAATGCCGATATGTTTCACTAATTTATAAAGAAACCGATATGAGCAATTCACTTGACCTCTCCTGTTCTGCAATTCTCCAAAATTCAGTCTCCACGTAAACACTGACCCACCACTGGACAATAGCGACCATGCTTCAATAACCTTCGATAGAACACTATCGGAATCAGAAACATAGTTCCAGCAATACCAAGTAGATAGAGGATTTCAAGAATAGCGACCATGGTCAAATAAAAGTGTGGCGAAATGCTACTATGCGTTAATATGGTGGGAAATGATCAGGTTTAGTACGATTTTGTTGTGGCTAGCCGATCTGAAAAATTCCTTGGCAAAAATGTTTCTATTTTACATATGATAAGATTTATAAGATGTTTTCATCACAAGCAGCGGGTATAAAAGCTAAGCCAAGGAACGGCCAAATCAGTCGGATAGACGATCTTTGTTTATAATATCTTCTGGAGCTACCACGAACCAACTGTCGTCATCGCCCGTTCTACAGCCTACTTCCTTCTTCACAATAAATAGTAATTTAGATACCCTTGTGCATTTCAGGGAGCAATAAGGGCGATATCAGGTAGTCGCCGCTATAACCACAAAGGCAGTACGTGGTACTAGTGGAAATATCCCGCGTGGCCAGTATTCGTAGTGAACATGCTTCCATGTTCATGTGTTTTCAGGGCGACCCTTCGCACACCTGCTGTATTTCAGTGCACCATTCACTGCAAAGAAGAGGAAACCTAACGTTTTACGTTTCTATACCAAAATCGCAAACGACTTCAAACTTCCTCACCTGTAAAAATCAAAAAGAATTAAATTTATTATTATGTGATGACGAAAATATCATTAATATGTCAGAGTGTTCGCTCAAGCCCTTAGTGTTTCGTAAGAAGCTATGTTGTGTTGTGTTTAGTATCGTTGTGTTGATAGCAGGTTTATGTGAGCAAGCATTCCCTTATGTGACATTATTTATGTAATACATTATTGTGTTCATCTCTGGTAAATAAATATCTAAGTAAATAAATAATGTGTAATCAGGCCGCGTCGTGGAGCCAACGAAAGCGCTAGCCATGCAAAACCGCAAGCTATTAACACTAGCTAACAAAAGACACAATCTCGTAGATTTTCCCCAGAAAAAAAACCCCTTCCTAAATATAACAGAGTTAATATTTATTCAGAGGTGCATGATGGTTTAGGCCAAAATTATCTGAAGTGGCGATATTTTTATCAGATGTATGATGCAGGGTCACCGATCAGGTCAAGGATCCCGGCCTCAGGGCCTCGATATTCAACGCCTCTGTACTGCCTGCGATGTGTTACGCGACGGAAACCTGGCCCGACAACAAGACAACCGCCAGAGCGATGCAAACTACGCATCGTGCACTGGAGAGATGTCTTCTAAGGACAAGCCTTCGTCAGCAATGGCAAGAAGGCCCACGAAGCTCGGGCTACGGGAGAAGTCGCAATTAGCAGACCCGCTGCAGTACAGTACATGAAGAAGTCCAAATATCGCTGGGCCGGACACCTGCTTCGACAAAAGGACGATAGATGAAGTCTCCGTGTCACAGAATGGCTCCCGAGAAGATCCAGAACAGACTATAAGAGACCACTGGGACGACCGCCAACGCGATGGGCAGACTCATTCTCAAGATCTTTCAGAGAGCGGAGTCCGCCTCACTGGATGCAAGCAGCCAGAGATCGAGCGGTCTGGAAGAGTTGTGGTCCCTGCTGAGAAGACCCCCAGCCGACAAAGGACCATCAAAGTATTAAAGCAAGTAGTATGATGCAACATGCTTATAAGAGTGCTAAGATGAGAAACCACATCTGCGCAAACTACCTCAACGATATCCCACCGTCGCCAAGAAACTGTTTCAACTGGTCACCATGGAGCAAGTGAGACATAATGGTTTAGTCAAAAACACTGCTCCGAGTACGGAAGGATTGAGAATGTACGCGAAGTATATTTTAGCAATACATTTGAAGCAGTGTGTACCAAACTAGTGTTCTCACTCGCTCCATGGTGACCAAATGTAGGACGCATTATTTAACCGAGCATTAACAGCGTTGGCTTTAAGTGAAACAAAAACGGTGACTTTAGTGAAGCAAATCTAATGGCACAGCATGATCTTTGACATTGAAAGCCAGCCAGCGTCTCGGAAGGAGTCGTTATTCAGCCCAAGGAAAGCAGAAATATGATTGCTAACTCAACTGGCACCGGCTAACCAATCTGGCTGAGAAGCTTCGTCTTCCATGATATCACTAGTCAACGCTTGCGCTTACCAACGCTTGCGCGCTTATCGCTTTTTATCACTATCACCATTTCTAGCCACTCGACAGGCTTCATTTTGTCGACGAAGCTTCAGCGGTAGGTTCACTGCCATTTGAAACTAGCTCTCTCCAGCACCGTTCGTTTTGTGGAAGTTTAGGTGTACCAGAGGATGATAACTAGTTTAGGTTGAAGAAAAAGAAAGCATGGACAAGCCAGCAGGAAGATTATGATGACGCAGTGCTAAATGAATATCGTTAGCAATAAATGGTTCACACGTTTTTTCTTGTGCACAGTCTGAGAGTCACAACTGGTAACCAGAATCGACCAGCGCGAGGAAGGACAGAAGAAAGAAGCTCGCCAAGGAAGCTGCGAGCAGTGTCAGTGCGGAGGCGACGAAGGATACCAGCAGAGAAGGTCCTGCACCGAATTCATGATGGTGCTCTCGTTAGCCATTAGTGGACATTTGTCGGATGCTTGCTCTTCTAAGAAAATTAAATTTTTGAGATATTTTTTGCGACTTGTGATGGGAACGTGCTACCTGTGCTAAATGTGAAGGAGTTGAAAGCATACGGATGAATTCTGGTGAGAACAGCGCAAGATTAGCACATCATGTGTTGCTGTAGGTAATCAGAAAATGGGAAAGGCAGTCAGCCTACGCTCTAGAACAGGACTGGTGCAGACGGCTCCTTCAGGAACACAATACACCGTATTGCATAAAATTCTGCAAGGTGACATGTGGTGTGAACTTTTTTCTTTCCCAAAAGGAAAAGAAAATTTTCGCTTGATATTGGCTCTCCGACCATTGGCCATAGCCTTGTTTTTTAGAGCTGCAAAAATAATGAAATGCAGCTCTAGGAAGGTCTGAATGAAGAAAGCCTCGAAAAGATCATGCTCATACAATCGAGGATTGCGAAGTCAACAACAAATCAGAATCGCTATAAAGGCATCAAGAAGTTCATTTTATAAGAATAGAATACAACTGTGTTCGAATCGTTATACGGTGTGACGGCTTAATAAATCTTTCTATCTGCAAGGCGAGTTGGAATTAACTTTAGTTTAATTCCAACTCGTTTATTTGCTACGTGGAGCTCTAAATTGTCATGGACAACTTAAGCGCTATCATAGCTCGCGTTTTCAGCACTGTGTGCAAGGACAAAGGCGTGATAACTCTCGGCATAGAGACCACTGAAGAGACCAGCGTCACGCTCATCAAACGCATTCCGGTTTCGGCAAACGTTAACCGCGTGGTCAACCACCATGCGCTGGTTCGCATCGCGGCGTGGTCAGTTCAGAAATACCGGGAGGTCAATGCCATTAAAGGATGGAATCCGGAGACAGTGATGGTTTACGCGGTCTGGCTTTATGGCCTTGTGCGAAAACTCCCGTGCCAACAGACGCCGGGTATGAGGCCTTGCGGCTGATAGACTGGGACACGGAAATCACTGTATACAACGAAGACGTCCCTGATCTTGAAAAGCCCATCACTGAGGAGGAGCTGCTGTCACACCTCGTGCCCCCTGAAGCGCAGAAGAATCTTGGGTCTATTCTCACGTGGATCATTGCTTCGAAGATAACATGGAGAGTGCAAGGCCACCACCTGGGAGCGAGAGACCCTAAGGCAACTGACGGGAGCGGTTAACAAGGCTTCCTACAGAAGGTGGTGAGCGTCCGCACTATCTCAGGTTACGATTACAACACCGAGGAAGGAGTGCAAAAAGTATACGACATTGTACACCCTGCATCGACCCGAATGGTAACGATGCTGCTGTACCCAGAGTACGCTCATCTCATCCGCAAAGTCTACCCTCTACCTGGCCGCCCAGGAGCACGGGATGAAGCACGCTTGCGTCGGTTCTCCAGAGGTCACCAAGTTGCTCTCCTGGCGAACCAGAACCGCCCACCTTTTTGGACCCCCCAAATACAACACCGCACTTCCCCCGGACGAAAGCATTGCTTCGGCGATGACCGCCTGGGTGTGCCCGGACTTTGCAACTTGGGGCATAACCCAGGACGTGAAGATCCGCTTGCCAACCTTCTCGGCTGGGTTCGCGTCTGTCGTTGACACCGTTGTGGGCCTTGAGCGTGTGTTCATGTCCCCAATTGTTGCTTTCATGCCGTACTCAAACCAGATCGCTGCTCTTGAGTCGCAGCACCGCCACGTGTCGGCATCCCCACTGCAATACGGGAAATGTGCCCCCTACCTCGTCGTGCGACCACTTGCTGAAGCAGCCAATCAGGTCCCCTTTGCCGAGCTCATGACACAAGTGATTACTTATGTTAAGGCTATGCAGGAAAAGACTAGCCTGGGACGTGCAAGGACCCAATTACAGAAGCAACTTGATCGGAAACACTGCAGATAATAAACCACCGTAAACGCATTAGAAACAACCACCAACATAGGCGCAATCTCTGTTTTTTCACACTTATTTTTAGATCTTCTCTAATTTTTTACCTTTTCATATTCAATATTCATGTTTTTTGATTTTCTACTACTAATTCTAATCTATTTTCTTATAAACAGAATTTAAGGATGTCGTAATACATACTCCTCTTCTTCCTTGAAGAGCCACGGGATGAGCATAATGCAAAGGTTCATCTGAAACCAAGGCTAAACTTTTCTTACTTCCTTGTTTTATAAGTGTTTATAAAATTCTATTCCTGGTTCACTGGATGGTCACGATCGGAATAAATGCTGATCCGAAATGTGGCCCACAAAAGACGCCTTCAATTTTTTCCTTGTGTTAAAACTGATTGTGTTCCTTATTGTTAGATTTAAAATAAGGAAGCATGCTAGTAAACTTCTCGTTCGTCTACCTTTTAAACCATTCTTGTGCCCAGAACTACGGAGAATTGAGGGACGTTTTGAACAAGCTTCTAACATACATCACATATTGCGACACCAGTAACATCGTAATGCCAGGCAGTTCATCAGCTGAGGATGTTTGTCACAATCGTAAATGGCGCATCTCTGCCTAGCGAGGTAGCGAGGTCGTTGATCAAATGCAAACCTTCTGGACAGAACCCAGCGATCTGCCGAGAATCCAACGAGACAAGCACGAAAGAACAAGAAGCAATATGAAGGAGCTGTTTCTATGTAGAAAAGTGCGGTAATAGAGTTCTACTTTGCTTCTACTATTCCGTAAAGTGTCTTGTTTGAGTACTAGCTACCCCGTGAAGTGTCTTATTTATTGCTAGTTATCTCTTGAAGTGTTTATTAGCTGCAAGTTTTTCTAAGGGTTGATTACCCAAGTTTGTGGTTCTTGTTGCTGTTGCTATTATACGACTGTTCCTTCGTTAATATGCGATTGTCCGTTCCATTTTGAACCGTTGAAATAAAACCCTCGTGGCACAATTTCACGTCCCAATTCGCACAAAAGCTAAACAATGTACATTAAGGACATTGAGGTGAGGCTAATCAAAACAGGGATTCCGAAAGATTTACTGAAAAAGTGCTATCTATCCTTCTCGCATCTGCTAAGCCGCTTCAACTTCTGTGTTACTTGATGGTACGACTGGAGGCCATGCCTCCTCCACGTAATCCTTGATCTCAGGCAGGCTACGCATTCTGAGGTAATAAGAGTGTAAGTCTGGAAGGCCGCTCATCACGTCTGGCTGGCCCTCTTCCAACATCGACAGCACGCAGAGCGCCACCAGGTCGCACCATAGGACCTGAAATTGGTTGACACCTCACACTAGAAACATAGTTTTCCTTTTTTGCTGTAACTCTACTGCCCCTATGTCTCATTGATAACCCCTCCAAGATTTCACCAAGCTTCAGTCTGGGAAGGGGCAGAAGTGAGCTTTCGCAGACTTCGCAGCTAACATGTCACATTTTCTTCCATTCCACATGCGCTTTAAATCCTCCGTGTCCTGTCCCAGGGTAGCCCAGTGAGTCCTTCTCCCCGAGTGGCTCAGACAACCTCATATCTCAGTTCCGGCGATGACTTGAATCGTCTACTAGGTACAGCTTATAACCGAAACGTAGGTATAATGTACGACAGAAACTACAACAAAGACGATGGAGTTTTCCTACCTTTAAAAAATTGCTTTTCATATTACTTCGTTTTCCGTGAATTAGTTAAAGACGCTTATAAATTTCTTGTCTGTGATATCCGACTAATCCTGTTTTCTGGTCATGCTGTGCTTGTTTTATTGTCGTCATCAAGACCCTATGTTGTAGCCCAAGCAATCCTTCCAAAGTTGTGAAGGACTCTTGTGTATCCAACGATCTACGCGTTCTCCTTGTAGACTTCATTCTGATGTTTTCAGGATGTGTAGAAGTACTAGCGCTTTCTTTCACGAAGTTCTGAATGCTGATGTGTTTCAATCGTTTATAAAGAAACCGATGTGAGCAATTTACTTGCCCTCTTCTGTTCTGCAATTCTCCAAAATTCAGTCTCCACGGAAACACTGACCCACCACAGGACAATAGCGACCATGCTTCAATAACCTTCAATAGAACATTATCTGAATCAGAAACATAGTTCCGGTAATAACAAGTAGATAGAGGATTTTAAGTAGATAGAGGTTGATAGAGGACGATTTTGTTATGGCTAACCAATCTGAGAAATTCCTTGGCAAAAATGTATCAATTTTACATATGATAAGATACATAAGATGTTTTCATTCCAAGCACCGGGTATAAAAGCTAAGCCAAGGAACGGCCAAATCAGTCGGACAGACGATCCTTTTCAACGACTACTGTAGCTATAACCCCAAAGGCAATACCTGTTAATAACCGAAATATTTCGCGTGGTCAGTATTCGTACTGAAGGGCGAGCCTTCCCAAAACTACTGGATTTTTAGTGCACCATTCACTACAGACTGAACAGCAAACCTAAGGCTCTACTTTCCTGCACCAAAATCGCAGACGATATCAAAATTTCTCACTTGTAGAAATCTCAAAGAACTGGACTTATTACTATGTGATGACGAGATTATCATTAATATGTCTGTGTGCTCGTTCAAGCTCTTAGTGTTTCGTAAGGAGCTATGTTGTGCTGTGTTCAGTATCGTTGTGTTTGTGTTTAGGAGGTTTATGTGACCAAGCATCCCCTTATGTGACATTATTTATGTAATACAACCAGACGTTCAGCGGCCTAACGGCCGCCAAACGTCTGGTTGGGGCTTCACCCCCAAACCCACAGAATAGAACACTCCATCTAGGACTTACTACTCCTGTTACAGTGAAAAACTGGTTCTAGAGGAAAGCGGGACAGTAGGGCACAATCTTCAAAAGTGCTCCTATGAAGTTTATCCACCCGATGTCGCACTTACGCCGATTTATTCTCCGAAGTACACATTCTCTACGTGGTGACTGGAACAGATTGTGATAATCTTGTGAGAGCTCTATACCGCTAAATATCCGACGGCAATAATAATCCTCCGAGATTCCCGAAGTCATTCTCCCTACACCGCCCCCCCCCCCCCCCGACAATACACAATCCTTTACCCATATGCAGCCAGAGACAGGAAGAAAATGTAGTGAGCATCAGTCAGCAGTGAGAGTGAGAGGCATGTACACGCACACGCTCGGTGCCTTTCAAAGGTCATCTGAAAATCCAACGCATGCTTCGCAATATGTTCCTCTCACATACACGTTGGACGATAGTGAGAGAAAGTACTGGTCCGCCCTTACAGGTTCCTTCCACTGATCCCCTTTCTATTACTGGTCCACCTTTACTGGTCCTCCCTTCACCGAACCCCCCTCCCTTCACAGGACTCTCCCACTTCACTGGTTCCCATTCAATGTCCCCTTTTGCCTCTCTTACTGCCTCCCCTCACCTAAGTGGTACCCTTTATTGGTCCCCTTCACTGGTCCTCCTTTAATGGTTCCCCTTTACCGGTGCCCCCTTCACAGAACTTTCCCACTTCACTGGTTCCCGTTCGCTTCCCCCCTTACTACCCCAACCCTCATATTAGTGGTATTCTTTATTGGTTCCCCTTCAATGGCTCCCATTAAAGGTTCTACTCTTACTGGTACCCCCTCCCCCTCCTCCCTTCCCTGGTTCTTCCACCCTTCACTGGACCCCCGCTTACTGGTCTCCTTTTTAGTGGTCTCCCATCACACGTGTTCGGAATTCGGACACACCTTGCGCGACATAGGTGACACCTCTTCTGAACCCAGACACCCCTTGCATGACATCGATGACACTTCTTCTTAACCGAGACACCCCTTGCATGAAATCCGTAGTACCTCTTCTGAGCACAGACACTCCTTGCATGACATCGGTGATATGTCTTCTGACCCCAGACTCCCATTACGCGACATCGTTGACATCTCTTCTGAACCCAAGCATCCAAGGCGCGACATCACTGACATGCCTTTTGAATCCGATCATGTTCGAGAGGTCCCTAAAAAGGTCTGAGGGTTGTGCTCTTAAGGAACATTTATTTATAGTATGAAAGTTTGGCTCAAATTATACAAAACTTTTTTGCCAGTGGTCGAATACCGTATTGAGCCAAATGTAACCGAGAAATCGAGAAAGTGCAAAATGTTTTCATCAAACTTCTGTATCGTGGAGTATTTCGAACGATTCATAACCAAGGAAGCTCAGTGTCCATTCCGGTTTGCAAAGAAAGACTTCAACACTAAAGGCTAAAATTCTCTGCTATCGAAGGATTTTTAGGATTTCTGCTGGCTTACATTTAGCTTGTAAGTCTCTAAGAGAAGAACTTCGCCTACGGCCATCAAACTACTGACGCTTTCGACTATTACGAGGGAGACGTGGATGCTTCAACTTGGCCATCACATTTCGGGACGTTTTCTACAAGGGTTGTGTCATAATTCTTTTGTGGTTCTCTGTATGAAGCCGTCTTCATTCCTGCTCTGGCTCATTACCAAACGTCTAATTCAAGACGCTGCGCCTAAAAAATAGACGTTCTGTCTGCTATTGGTGTCTCTGGTGTGTGATAGCTAGTATATTTCTGTAGAGAAGCATTCCGCGTTCTATGCTTCTGTTTATTTCGTTTTTTTACGCTTTCATGGCCTCGAGATACTGGATAGCAGGGGAAGATTAATTTGATAGTGTTTGTCGTGCCCCGGGCTGGCCGGCATCGGTAACGGTGGTCCAGACCCGACGCCACGTGTATGGCAGATCGGTGAGGACTTACAGGACGCTAATGCTCCTTACCCTCCAGCCACGCGGCACCAACTACGTAGGGCCCTGCTGCCCCAGCCGAATCAGTGGGTCGATACTGCGATGGACTTTAGCTCCCTGTGCACACTACGACTCTGCGCCAACTTTCCCGCACGTCTCTGCAACTTCCCCTTCTCCCATAGTATTGCTATCAACAAAGATGTTGGTATTCATCGGTCTTCCCGCAACTCCCGCAAACATGAGATAAACATACAGATTTACTATCTACACTGCACTGCTTCATAAGACACACATGTATCTACGAGTCACGCACCCACCTGCCTACGCTCACTAGGGGAATCCCAACAGCAGCCCGCTAGGGTCCGGCGAGGTCCTGCCTGGGGCGTGTGCCCACGAGGCGGTGCTCCTCTCCCCGCACCTGCGGTTACCCCCTCCTGGCGTCCATGCCAGGGTAGATCCTCCTCTTCCTCGGCCTTGCGTTGCTCGACACTGCGGTGGAATCGGCTCGCTCCAGACTTCGGAACGTCCAGCGGATGTTGACGAGAGGACGGCGACCGGACACGACCGTCCGGGGCGGCGGCAGACGGGAAAAGTGGCGCCCGCGCGCACATTCATACTTCGTCGCAGCGAATCGAGGCTGCGTATTCGACAGGCGTGCGCGGCGGGACCAAGAGGGCGCAGAGACTCTGCGTCCTTCAAGAGTCGTGGCGAAAGTCACGACAGTGTTTCCTTCTAACCTTAACAATAATGCTATGGTTCTGAAAATCATCAACTCAGCTTATGACTGGATACATCTCTTAGGCCTGAGTTATACTCCCGCGGGAGCATCCGCGGACGGGCGGGAATCGCGCTGAGATCCCTCGCCTTGCCAATCGCCGCGCCCCGCCACGCCCCCCAACACGATGCACCCTTGTCCGCGGGCGTTCCGCGGATGCTCCTGCGGGAGTATAACACAGGCCTTAGGCTCAGCCCGGCTGCCAAGCAATCTTAGCAGTTATCGTTATGCTTCGTTTTTTCGCTGGCAAGTTCCTACGAGCTTCATCGGGGAGGGCACTACCAATCTCTTATCCTTTGGTGTGGACCATCAGCCTTTGGTCTCTATTGTCAGCCTTTCGTTACTGGAAAAAATGTATAAGCCAATTCTATTGTTCTCTTTAGTCATTGGTCGTGATCAGTCCCAGCATGTCCCTCCTGCACCGTCGCCTCTTGTCTAGAAAATTAACGTTGTAAGCGAGTGCTCGGAACGCGTCTGTCCTTTAGTTTTATACTAGCCTTTTCTCTAGTTTTGGTCATTTTTGAGTTTGAAGTAGTTGGTTGTTTTTCAGTTCTTCACTTATACGTGTCTATATCTACTTTAATATATCTAGTTTTCCTTGATTTGGACTTTTTCACTTCTACATGTGGTGGCATTAGCTGGTCAGGTGTCTATGTTCTTTGATGTATTAACGCGCCTTTTCGCGTAGAAATCCTATAATAAATAAATAAATAAAAGCCCTGATTTGTAAAATGTTTCTCGATTCCTTATTAGCAAAGAGTATAGTTTCCTCAAATCCTAGCAGACCGCCAGACCCCACTGCTCTTTGATAACCCGTCTGCCGCATCCACTTTATAGCCCTGACATACATAGCACCACCAGAGTACCATTTCTTTCGCTCCCTACAATACCTTTGAATGGTAAAACTTTTGATTCCGAACAAGCTGATAAGAATGAGTTGCACCAGATCTTCGCTTCTAAAAACGAAGGCTTCATCAAACGTAAATTTTTTCCACTTGCCGAGAGATTGCAAAAGGTCACCAAACAAAATGGTCAATATATTTCTGATTAATGTTTAATGTTATTATAAATAAATTAAATTTGAAAATTCTGAAAAACGACAGTAATTATCGAACGACTTAATGTGAGGTGTAGCGCGAACCAAGCTAAATCATGCACCCAACTGATAAATGACCACGAAGCATCCTCAGTGTGGACGCGCCATGTATTTTGTTTTCCCATAAGTCCTTGCCGTTTCTTTTTCAACGATTCACTGCAAATTTCGCCGGCGGTCTCTTGCATAGCGCTGCATAGTTTTCGAAAGAAAATGATTTGCTCTATCGAACATGTATGGTACTTCTTTTTTCAGCATGAATTTTGTCAGTTTTTAGGTCGTTAAAATGAAAAGTGAAAAAGTGGCCATCTGCGCAGTTGTTCTCTCTGCTTGGGTGTTGAATTTTTTGCGCAGTTTTTTCGAGCATTTGGAAGACAATGTTCTGTACTACAAGAATATGTGTTGGTTCTATTCTCTTACTTGTCATTTATTGATTTTTAGGCCACCAAATTGGGACGTCCGAAGCAGGAGGGTTATTTTTGCCGACAGATCCTGCTCTGTGGTTGGAATTTTTGCGTTGGTTTATAAGTCGTTCGAAAGACAATGTCTTGCTCTATAAGAATATGTGTCGCGCTT
Source organism: Heligmosomoides polygyrus bakeri (assembly GCA_947359475.1). Taxonomy (NCBI): domain Eukaryota; kingdom Metazoa; phylum Nematoda; class Chromadorea; order Rhabditida; family Heligmosomidae; genus Heligmosomoides; species Heligmosomoides polygyrus. Next base: position 9,412,387 of record OX375865.1, read on the forward strand.
ATTGATTTCTACTGAATGTCAACAAAATGACAAAAAGAGAAAAATGGTTTTTACCAACAACTCCCTCTCCATACTCAGTCTGTCTTGCTCAGCTTTATATGGCACTTGAGAGTGGGTGTCTTGCTCTACCACAGCATATGATTTGTTCTTTGGTCATTTAAATTTTTGCTAATTTTCAGGTCATCAAAATGGAGTGCCAGGTTTACGAGGATGAGCACTTCCGGCACCTTCTTCTCTTTGTTTCAACCAGGGTTCTAGTGCGGCTAAGGCAGTAGAACACTGGTTGACCGCCCAAACACTATTTTTCATCGCCAGTTACAATTCTGTGCAAAAATCGTTGAATATATCCGTGCGATGAATGAACATCAGGAGCCAGCGAGTGACGATTGCTGTCGCCATGCTTGTCCGTCGTCATTCATCAAACGGACATATTCAACGATTTTTTCACAGAATTGTAGCTGGCGATGAAAAATGGTGTTTGGACGGTCAACCAGTGTTCTACTGCCTTAGTCGCACTAGAATCCTGGTTGAAACAAAGGGAAGAAGGTGCCGGAAGTGCTCATCCTCCATTTTGATAACCTGAAAATTAGCAAAAATTTAAATGACCAAAGAACAAATCATATGCTGTGGTAGAGCAAGACACCCACTTTCAAGTGTCATATAAAACTGAGCAAGACAGACTGAATATGGAGAGGGAGTTGTTGGTGAAGACCATTTTTCTCTTTTTGGCATTTTGTTGATATTCAATAGAAATCAATAAACGCGACACATATTCTTATAGAGCAAGACATTTTCTTTCGAATGACATATAACACCAACCTAAAAAGTCCAACCAAAGAGCAGGAGCTGTCGGCAAAATAACCCTCCTCCATCGGACGTCCCAATTTGATGGCCTAAAAATCAATTAAAGGACAAGTGAGAAAATAGGACCAACACACATTCTTGTAGTACAGAACATTTTCTTCCAAACGCTATAAAAGCTGCTCAAAAATTACAAACCTGAGCGGAGAGAACAAGTGCGCAAATGGCTACTTTTTCACTTTTTCGCTTTTCAATTCAACGACCTAAAATTTGACAAAATTCATGATGAAAAAAGAAATGATATAAAAATGCTAGAAAAGAAGTAATACGTGTTCTGATAGAGCAAATCATTTTCTTTCGAAAGCTATGCAGCGCTATGTAAGAGACCGCCAGCGAAATCTGCAGTGAATTGTTGTTAAAAAGGACATATGGGACATCCTAATATTTGTCACTGTCTAGGGATTGAGGCGAAATACATGGGTTTGCAAGAGCTTGCCTTCCTTCCAACGAAGCATTGACCGCCGTTCTTTTTTAAGTGGTCCTGCAGTAGTTCCAGACGAACTGGACGCTGTGACTTGAATTTCTCGTCTTTTTTGGCCTGGAATGCTGGTCTATGTTCCTAGGCGGAAAATAACGCTTACTCTTAGATATACCTTCATTTCTGGATCTTTCTCGAAAGCGCGTTCCACTCCTAGGGTGTACAGGTCCATAAACGCCTCTACGTACATGTCACATCTGGCCGAGTCGGACTTCGTTGCTCCAGCGAAGTCTTAATGGAAGACTATTCTGTTTAAAAAAAAAGCATGATCAGCTAAAGTGCTTTCAACTCACAGTCGTTAGGTCGCAGTGATTTGGCTAAATATCTGCATATGGCTTGCATCTGGCACAGCGCCAGCTTACCGTCGTCCACCACTAGGTAAGGCGCTTGGCCCATTGGAGAATCTGCACCGGAGTTGGAGAGGAAGGTGTCTACTACAAGTAACCGTACCCCTTACCTGGTTTGAACTTTGGCCAGTCTTCCTGTGTAATTCTGTTGTCTTCACACTGAACGTCAAAGTAGGCGAATATTAGCCGTATTGGCTCTCCGCGATTGAAGGTTGAAGTAGGGGAGCGTATACGAGTGTTTCTGGTCAGACATCTGAAACTTTGGCCACCAGACAAAGGCTGTGCGGCCGCTGGCACGGTTAGAACTTCAGAAGTTTTCGGGGAAACTTAGAAAAACTTCAAAAATTTACAATGAAATGTACAGTTCAGTGGAAAGAATTGATATACAGTATTTTCCAATCAACGCGGACACTAGTCACGTCGAACTGGGCACTCTTCTAAACAAACTTGAGCCTTCTAAAGGCAATTTTTTTAATATTGAAACGTGCTTCTTACAGTTTAGACTATACATACAGATGGTCCGAATGGTTAGAGCAATTTTTTATTCATGGAAAATTTTAGTACGACTTTCTTAGAAATGTTTTAGTGCACATGCCCGAGTGAGTATAATAATTTTAAAAAATGTTGTTTTGAGCAAAATAAGTAATTGAATTTTTTTAAGCGCAACAAAGCAGCAATCTTTAGTGCAATAAAAGACAAACACTCGAAAATCCCGTCGTCTAAATGCTACCTACAGCAAAGTAAGGATGTTTGTGCTCTTCAAAACTATTTTTGTTGTATCGTTTACAGTTGTGAAACCCTATGCAAACAAAAATTCTGCTCTCAATCGAATAAAAATCGCGATGTCTTGGACGGAGGCGCAAAATTCCCCCCCCCCCCAAAAAAAAAAAGTGTCGATTTCCTGCTCTTCAAAACACGTTTTTTTCAAACATCTTTCTTAAATGGGAATGTTGCAAAACTTCAAAGAATATGATCTCCTTAGGGCAGATAAATAAAAAAAAAGAAATTCATACTGAATTTTTCTTGAACAAAAATTTCCTCCCAATGTTGCATCTCGGTGAGTCTTTAGTTTAATCTGGATAATGCTCGAGCTTGTTTTTATTTGGAAGATATTTTGTGGATCTAGCCTAGTGGGGAGGGGGTGCACAGAACCAAAAATTATGTGACTAATTGACTTGAGACTAATAAAGTGGCTATTATAGTACAAGATAGGACCTAAACTAGAAAAATTCACGAGAAAAAGAAACGAAAAAATTACATTTCTTTTCGTAGCAATTGTAAGCAGGCAAGGTTATGTGCCCTCCTCACCATGTTAGGTCCCAGTTATAACATGTCAGGTGGCGGTCAGCATGCGCCTTTATGCGCCTTTCTCACCATGTTAGATCCTGGTTACAACATGTCATTCGGTGGTCAGCGCGCTTCATACTTCCATTGCGTCGCTCTTTGGCCGCCGAGACGGTTGTAAACCGCGGCGATTTTTTATTTTTTGTTTGTTCCTTCTTTTTGGTTTCTTTGAGGTTCCAACTCGTTCTCTACAATACCGCTCGCGCCGCACGGTCAAAAGTGGGCGAAAAAACGCCAACATAGCGTCGCAAAGCGTCGCACGCTCATAACTCCTTCAGTTTTAGGTTTCTTGAATAAAGGTTGGCACCATTCGATTCGAATCTTCGAGATCTACACAAATATGTGTAAAACTTTTCCGGAACACTCGTATTTTCGCCGTGGGTGGTCCAAAATTGACTGGACGGGCGATTAGAGCAGTTTATTTCCCAGGATATGCGTGCTTTCTCAAAGATCGCGTACGTCGCCAGCGCTCTGTCATGCCAGGAATGCCCCGAGAGTACGCCGTGCACAATGCACACAGAACCTAACCTATCAATCGAGTGGGCGAGCGCATGTCCCCTGCGCTTCTATCTTCTCTCACTGGGAACTGCGACGTTTTCAAGACTATTTCGAGCCGTTTGGAGAATGTTATCAGAAATTCCCCGCCACCCCACTCAGGATTAGCTCCATTCTGTTTCAGCGAAACTTTGGTGTGCGCCGTGAACAATGCATACAGAATTGAACCTTTCAATCGAAGGGGGGGGACAGCTTGTAGACTGAGCGTTTGGGGAGTTTTATCAGAAATTTCTTGCCGCCCTAGTCAAGAGTTGCTCTAAGGCTGTGTGTAGCTAGAATTTGGAGTGCGCCGTAAATAATGCATACAGAATCGAACCTTTCAATCCGGGGGGGGGGGGGGGACGGCTTGTAGACTGATCGTTTGGGGAGTTTCATCAGAATTTTTTTGCCGCCCTACTCAGGAGTTGCTCCAAGGCTGTCCAGCAAGCCTTTGAAGTGCGCCGTGAACAATTCATACGGATTCGAACCTTTCAATCGAGGGGGGCAACCGCTCGCAAATTGCACGCATGGCGTGTTCGGAGCGCAATAGCTCTGTCGAGTTGTAACCTTTCATGCGGCAGCTTGTAGGTTTTGTAGGCAGTCGAACGTTCTTTTCGACGCCAAAGTAGAATGGTTTAGCTTAGGAGGGGACAATGTTATAGGGGCGCGAATATGCAGGTGAGGATTGTGTGAAGCATTTTTTTCCGATTTCCGTGGACCACAGCGAGAAGATGCGGCGAGCTGACGGCTTTAAAATATGTATGTGAACAGAGCACCTATACTTTACGACGATATGCTCATAGCTCCTCAGTTGCCTAAACTGCCTTAGCCTCGGCTGGCGTTTTAGAGCGGCAAAAGCAAGCGGTTAGAGTTTCTTGCGCTTCTACTCGCCCTCATTTGAGCCTTCGACGCTTACAATGGCACCGTTCTTTTCTCCTTGAAAAGCGCTATCGAACGGTGTAAATTTCGACCGATTTTGGAAACATCAAATTTTTGACTGTTTAGCATCGAGGACGAGGTCGCGGCGGAAGAACGATGACGTCATCGAAAAAAGGTTGTCTTCTAGTTGGGCCATGCTTGATACCATTCGATAGAGCTTTTCATGCTGAATTGAATGGTGTCATTTATAGTGGGAAACACTGTAATATGGGCGAGAAACAGCGCGGAGAGCGTCTGCCGTTGTTGCGCTAAATTGCACGCGCGGGCGTGTTCGGAGCACAATAACTCTGTCGAGTTCGAATCGTTTCGGCTGCAACTTGTGTGTATTGCAGGCAGTAGAACGGTATATAAGTATACTAAAGTAGAATGGCTTAGCTTAGGAGGGGGCAATGTTACAGCGGTGCGAAAATGCAGATGAGGCTTGCGTGATGCATTTTTTTCCGAATTCGGTGAACCACAGCGAGAAGATGCGGCGAGCTGACGGCTTTAAAATATGTACGTGAACAGAGCGCCTAAGGTACTTTACGATGACGTGATCAGAACTTCTCAGCTGCCTAAACTGCCTAAGCCCCATCTGCCGTTTTAGGGCGGCGGACTTAGCGGTTGAAGTTTCCTGCACTCTTACTTGTCCATATTTGGGTTTTCGACACTCCCAATAACATCGTTCTGTTCTGCTTGAAGAGCGCTATCGAACTGTATCAATTTCGACCGATTTTGGAAATATCGATTTTTCGGCAATATCCCATCGAGGGCGTGGCGCCCTAGGCCGGCTGCGCGGATGATGACGTCATCGAAAACCGATATTTTCGAAATTGGCCAAGTCTCCTAGTGCAAACTTCGTCCAAAATCGTCTAGGGGTTATTTGGGGCGCTGATAACGAATCCGACGTCAGTTTTTAAAAATTCCGTCCACTTCGGTAGGTTTTGCAATTTCTTCTGGATAACTGAGGGTGGTCGGGTCAGGATCATCGATTTTGTTCAAAATTCGTGTAGGGTCGGGGGCCTATTCGGGTGCCGAACACGATGCCGAAATAGATTTGGACGATTAC